>JAFFST010048086.1:56593-70251 GCA_022414735.1 Noturus placidus | reverse complement strand
CACATACATACATGTACACATTTATTTATAAATATATATATATGTACGTACATGTATGTGTGTGTGTATATATATATATACACACATACATACATGTACACATTATATATATATATAAATAACTGTGTACATGTATGTATGTGTATATATATATATATACACACACACACACACACACACACATATATATATACATAAATACACATCTTTTTAAAAATTTGCGATGCCACTTGCGGTGGGTGTTTGTGCGTTTTTTGCGGAAAACGACAAAAATTTAACGAATTGTTGTGCGTGGTCTTTCTCAGTGATGTTTGTTGATAAATGAGACTATGTTTAATGCACTTGAATCCGAGAGGGCTTTGTCTGTGATGAAGTCACATGACACGTCTTGGCCCAAATCTGCGGGGAAACCTGCGAGCTCCTGCGAAGTTTGCGCGACTTCTGGCAATCGCAAAAAAAAAAATAAACCTGGAGGGACCGTCTTATGGTTCATCAGCCAGTCATATGTTTTTGAGCTGCTGGTCATACTGCTGAGGAACGCATGACCTGTCTTGTTGCGCACGCATTAGCTCGCAGACACCCACAACTGGCTAGCATCGCTGTGATTGACATGGGGAGACGGACTATTCCGTCCCTCCCATCGCGAGGCAGTTCTTTAAGTGCAGTCAAACTCCACGTGTTGCTCTCGATGAAGCCGATAGAAATCAGTTCCTCCGAGCATCACTGCAACACACTGGATAGCAAGTGATGACAGTCAGCAGGGCACTAGCAAAAAAAAGTTGAGTGTGTACGCGATTATTCGAAAAACACGCTTCGAATTAATATGATTTTTAATGATCCAGGAGCCATTAACCTCCCTATTGACGACATGATTAGCGCTTCTGCACGCTTCTATCACGCTGCTGCAAACAGCTTTGAACAGCGGCACCCATCACCCATTGTTAGATCATGAAAAATAATCTTTCCTTATGCTAATAGTTTTATTATATTTCAATATAATAATTTAAATATTTTTAAAAAGGCAAAAGCACTCAGGCAAGAGCGCTTATTTATGCAAATGAACTGAAAGTCATGTTTTGATTGATTTCATTATTATGAATTGTTATGACAGGAGGATTTATTGCTTGTGAAAGATCTGAAACAGTATTATTTTATTTTATTTTTTTGCTGTGGGGGTGGATGGTAATAAACATCACAACAAATTACAAGAGAATTGATCAACAGCAAAATTTGTGTAATGTAAACACCTTTACACGAGAACAAAAAAATAAATAAAAACCTCTGCGTGAACGTGAACGAGAAGCAGACATGTAATTAATCTGACCACTGTGTCCACTGTTAATTACAAAAACGCACTGGCTTCCTCTTTTTTTTTTTTTATCATCACCTCTGGCATTGTTATTCCTCTGAAAATCTTCCTTTGCTCTGCACCCCCACCTCTAGTAATTTAAAGGGGAAGGAGCCTCTGGCAGAAAATGCAAAGAAAAGAGTGATTTTTTTCTTCTTCACTATTCCGCGCCTCTCTTTGGCTTTGTTTGGATCTGTGGGCTGCGGAGCTGCTCGGAGACGGAGTTAAAAGGATGCGCATCGACTTCTGAGGGAGAGAATTGACAGGCCCATCCGGAGCTCCATCCAGTGCATATCGCAGTGTTCTATCACGGTGGTTTGTCTCATTACAGCATGAACTGTCAAGCCACTATTCCTCCTGCGCCCTCCCCACCCCCAATGTAACGAGAGAGAGAGAGAGAGAGAGAGAGAGAAAGAGAGAGAGAGAAAGATAGAGAGAGGGAGAGAGATAAGTGGGAGCTAGAGAGAGCGCGAGAGAGAGACATAAAAGGGAGCTAGATAGATAGAGAGAGAGAGAGAGAGAGAGAGAGAGAGAGAAAGAGAGAGATGTAAAGGGAGCAAGAGAGAGAGCTGTAAATGGGGATAGAGAGACAGATAGAGAAACAGATAGAGAGACAGAGAGAGAGATACAGAGAGAGATGCATAAATGGGGAGCTAGATAGATACAGAGAGAGAGAGACAGAGAGACAGAGAGAGTGACACAGAGAGAGTGACACAGAGACAGGCAGAGAGATACAGAGAGAGAGAGAGAGAGAGAGAGAGAGAGACAGACAGACAGAGAGACAGACAGGCAGAGAGAGAGACAGACAGACAGAGAGAGAGACACAGAGAGAGAGATGCATAAATGGGGAGCTAGATAAAGACAGAGAGAGAGAGAGAGAGAGAGAGAGAGAGAGAGAGAGAGAGTGACACAGAGAGAGTGACACAGAGACAGGCAGAGAGATACACAGAGAGAGAAAGAGAGAGAGAGACAGACAGACAGAGAGAGAGACAGACAGACACAGAGAGAGTGACACAGAGAGAGGCAGAGAGACACACACTCAGAGAGAGAGAGAGAGAGACAGAGAGAGAAACAGAGAGAGTGACACAGAGACAGGCAGAGAGACACACACAGACGAAGACAGACAGACGGAGAGAGACAGACAGACGGAGTGAGACAGACAGAGAGAGACAAACAGAGAGAGAGAGAGAGAGCACAGGGAGGACTTTAGTGTACCCAGAGGGAGACAGAGCCAGGGCTCCATGCCTCTGGGTGAATTTAACCTCACAAATTCCACACTCAGCCTACACACACACACACACACACACACACACACACACACACACAGTTCTTTTTCCCTATGAAGAAATGCTTTAATGAAAGACGCCTTGCTGTTAAATCTGAAAACGAACGTACGTGTGTAAGCCCATGCTACATGTTATTCCAAATGATTTTGAGTCCCGCTGGACCCAGACGTGTGTAACGTGAGGATGTGAGTCTGTGAATGGATGAACACAGTCCCATGAGGCACATTAAACAGGTCTAACGGAGGAAGCGATGGGAAGGGGGACAGCGTCCTGGACCAGGCTCTGGAAGCAGCTCGTCTCTGAGACGGGACTTCACTCGGCTGATCTGCAGAGGGTGCTGTGGACTTGAATCAGACTCCGTTTTTTTATCTGACGTTTCTGAGTCTGCTGCTTTGTTGTAAAAGAGGTGAGACAAACATACAGCGTGGTGCAAGAAAAGGGAATGTGTCACTTATCACACACACACATTTTATATATATATATATATATATATATATATATATATATATATATATATATATATATGCTTGCTTGTTAAAGGCGCGTGTACAGATAAACGTCATGGCTACCCAGCACGTGGTGTCCTAGACGTGGTGTCTGGCGTTCAACATTATTTTTTTTTCCCTCCTTTCCCCTCCCTCCGCCTGCTCATTTACACCTCTTTCCTCTCATGATCACTGGCTCTAGCTAGAGCTCATGCGTGAGGAGATGTGTCACAGGGGTCAAGGTAACAGGAAGGCCCCTAAGTGCTCAATGAAATGGATACAGATCCCTTTGCTCCCGACTGGCCCTGGGGGCAGGCGGGAAGTGGGCGCTTTATAAACAGACACATGGTTCTGCTCGCAGCGAGGCCTCGTGAAAAATGCTCTGGAGCCGTGCCGCTGTACCTGATCTCTTTCTGAGGCTGCACAGAGAACGCAGGGCTTCCCACTGTACTCTTATTAGTTATCCGTTCATTTTTTTTTTTATATATACTTGTTATACGTCAGAAAGAGAGACCCAGACAGACAGAGGAGTTCGTGCTAAAAATAAATAGGGATCCGATAGAAAGTGAAGGAGTGCTCACCTAGAGAGTGCGCGGCGGTGGTTTTGGAGCTGAAGAAGCGGCCCAAGCCCAGGTCACCTAGTTTCACCACTCCGGTAGCGGTGATGAAGACGTTGGCCGGTTTGATATCTTGAAAAAGAAACAAAGATAAATGGAACAGCTTATGGAGCGGCAGGGAAAAGAAACGTGGACCGGATGAACCTAAATCAGGAAAAGGAAGCAGGCACGAGATATAAATCACCTTTAATAGACTAGGAGAGCAGTGTTAGACATCTCGTTTTAAGGGCTGTGTGTGTGTGTGTGTGTGTGTGTGTGTGTGAATGTGTCACATTATCAGAACCATATGCTTGTAGGCACACTGTACCATTTCAAGTGTAACACCTCAGGACACGAGGCATGGCAGCAGTAACACACACACACACACACACACACACACACGTGTATGTTTAGATGCAGAGGTGTGATCTGGAGAATGAGATATGAACAAAGCGGCCCAGGTGTGTGAAATGTCTAGCACGTACAGGTGGGGAACGACGGAGCAGAGGGCACGATCGGTGATCTGGTTAACGTACAGCTTTCCGAAGAACGTGAGTGTGTGTGTGTGTGTGTGTGTCAAATTTTATAAAATGGTGTCGAAATAACGAGGACCCAAAGAGAGCTAACGCCAAATAAAACAACTTGTCTGCCCAAAGAGACACAAATACACAAGTATTTATAATAAAAGAAAGAAAGAACGTGACCTATAGACTGAGAGAAAATCTTATAATGTGCATTTATTTTTGAAGTTTTGTCGGTCAGCGTAAAAATACATAGAAATTCCTCCATACAGTGTTCACATGCAGCAAAATAATGAATAGCCGTTGATTGAATGCTTCAAGTGGATTTCCCAAATTCAACTGAAAATGCAACTTATAATGATTTCTCCAGTCTTAAAATTATTCAACCCCTTCATGGCGAGCATCTTTATTACTTAGTAGAGCTCCTTTTGCTGTTATGACCTGCTGCAGAGCTTCTAGCAGTGTTCCTGAGGAATCTTATCCCATTCTTCATGAGCAACGTCCTCCAGTTCAGTAATATTCTTGGGTTTGTATGGCGAAACCACCTTCTTCATTTTCTATGGGGTTGAAGTCAGGTGACTGTGATGGCCCTATAGAATCTTCCAGGACTTCTTCTGCAACCAAGCCTTGGTGGGATTTGAGGTATGCTTGGGATTATTGTCCTGTTGGAAGGTCCAATGATGCCCAAGCTTCAGCTTCCTCACAGACAGCATGAATTTTTCTCCTAGGATTTCCTGATACTTCAATGAAGCCATCTTTCCTTCCACACGCTGCAGGTTTCCAGTGCCAGAGGATGCAAAGCAGCCCCAGAGCATCACCGATCCACCACCATGCTGGACTGTGGACAGTGTGTTCTTTCTTCATTCTTCTTCCTCCAGACATACCGCTGATCCATCGTGCCGAACAGTTCCGGTTTTGTTTCATCGCTCCACAGAACAGAATCCCAAAACGTCTGTGGATTATTTAGATGATTTTCAGCGACTTTTCTTGTGCATTTGGGTCAGTAGTGGTGAACGTCTTGGAGTTCTGGCATGGAAACCTTCTGCGTTTAGTACACGCCTTACTGTGCTCACTGAAACCCCAGTGTCTGTTACACCAAGTCTCGCTTCAGGTCTTTTGCAGTCACTCGAGGGATTTTCACAACGTGCCTTCTCACAACTCTGCTTGCAGCTGTTGATAGCTTCCTTTTCCTGCCCTGTCCAGGTATTTCATATATTTTCTTCCCCTAGCCAGTTCAGGTATTTCATGTGCTCCAGCTCAAGCAAACCTGGTGTAACTAATGAAGCCCTTGATCAGTTGCATCAGGTGACACAACACCTGTTTTGCATATTTTTGCTGTTGTGAGTGATTCTATTCAGGGGGTGAATAATTTTGAAACTGGAGAAGTTCCATTTTCAGTTGAATTTGGGGAAACTACTTGAATCATTCGTTGTGTTGAAATACTTCAATTGCTTTTGTTTCATTTGTTCATCGCAAACAGCTGAAAGACTGACATTTTTGACAATAAACCTGATTTGCACTGGGGGTTCAATACTTTTGATTGCAGCTGTAAACGGAAGAAGAAGAAGAACCGCTTAAACGTTTGTGTCCGAAAACAATTGGAGACCAAACATTTTGCGCGTTTATAATGTTCTTTTTTTTTTTTTGATTCTCATACTCTTTTCAGAGTACAACAAAAGTTACGCCAATACCAGCCCCTCCCACCCCACCCAGAAATGTTTACATATGATTCATTTATTTATGATTCATGTACATTCATGTGATTTAATTGCATATGTTTCATATTATTTTCATAAATCCATACAGAACCAGGGTGTACCCCGCCTTGTGCCCGATGCCTCCTGGGATAGGCTCCAGGTTCCCCGTGTTCCCTGAAAAGGAGTAAGCGGTTGAAGATGGATGGATGGATGGATGGATACAGAATCATAGAGAAAAAAATTAAAAGAGAAAAGGGGGGCGTAAGATGGATAGTATTGACCGTCCACCTCTCCTTAATCTACCTCCAGGGTGCAGACATCCTTGAAGTAGGTAATAAACTGTTGCCATTTTCCCAAAAATGAATCTCCGCTACCTCTGATGTTGTACTTGATTTTTTCCAGCTTCAAAAAGAACATTAAATCTTTAAGTCAGACTGATATAGAGGGCGTTTATAATGTTCTAAGCCGAGTGCGTTTGAGAACAAGCTAACGGGGCGGTCACGCTAGACGTTCAGCATGCGAAATGTCCATTGACGTCCATTCATTCGCACGCATGCGAATGCAGCAGGAGAAGTTTAGCGTTTCGCTCCGGTCCAAAGTTCAAGTCTGGTGAACTCTGACCTGGCGAATTCGTATCACGTGAAGATGCGTGTCCAATAGAAGGTCGACATGTCACGTGTCCAAGATTTAGGAAGCAGCGATTATATCGCACCGTCCCGTTATATACAACACAGCTCTAAAAGAACGTAAAATCAAAAGAGCAAAAGAGAAGCTGCCTGGATTGAGGCGTCGCTGCATATAGAAACAGATAGGATATTTTAACATAGGTGTGTGATGGTATATCCGGTCACCTCCCATATACACCTCCCATAACTGCGCATGCTGAAAGTCTAGCGCGACCGCCGATTACCTCGAGCTGAACCGGTGTAGGTCCTGGGGGCGGAGCTTACATCACACGTGTACAAAAATACTTATTATACTTATTGATTTGCGGACAATCTTTTTCAGTGAGCACACCACCATCCTTGTTCCTGAAAGTCAGACTGCTTTCTGAAAAGCTGCTGAGCACTTGGAAGGTGTTTTTTTTTCTGACACGGAAGTAAATTAACAACTCGTTAACAACATCAACAGCACAAATAAGGAAGCTGAACGTGCTCACCAGACTCGCACGCGCTGCTGTAAACCCCGCTCCGGGCACGCACGGAACTTCAGCTCGGATTACGCGTAACGTGCGATTGAATAAAAACGGTCTACAGAGTGTTCGGATCAGGAATGGTTCGTTCGGGCCTCATGTAAACACGGTCTCGGGAATTGTTTTTGCGTTTCTCTCAGCTAGACTTAGCCATAGCATTTAGGCACTCCACTCAAACGGATGCTACCACTGCTGGTGTGTATGGTGTATGCACTGTGTGTACCTCTGTGCATTACACGCCGGGAGTGCATGTGCTCCAGTGCACTGCACAGCTGAACAAAGTACTTCCATACAGTCTTTTCAGGGATCAGCCTCCTCTGTTTCTTGAAATGCTACGAAAAGGAAGACAAATGAAAGACTTTAAGTCACAATACACATTTAATGGGAGATTCCTCAAGAATGACACATGACAGGTTTGGGGGTTTTTTTGGGGGGTTTTTTTTTTGTAAGATTGTAGAACAGCACTATATTGGCAAATGTTTGTGGACGCCTGAGCATCACGCTCATGTTTTTATGAACATCCCCTTCCAAATGTAGTCCCCTTTCGCCAAGGCCTTCCACTAGATTTTGACGTGTCGCTGTGGGGATTAAGGAGGAATGAGGAGGCCTGGTGTGAGGTCAGGGCTCTGTGTGGGACACTAGAGTTCTTCCACTCCAACCTTAACAAACCATGTCTTCATGGAGCTCACATTGTGCACATGGGCATCGTCATGCTGGAACCTGGTTTTAGCTCCAGTGAAGGGAAACTTCAATGCTCCAGCATACAAAGACATTCTAGACAATATACGGGTGTTAGACAGGTGTCCACGTCCTTTTGGCTATATAGTGTTTATAAACTGTAGACTTGAGTCCATAAGAAGCTTATGATAATATTCTATAATTAAGACAGCTGACTTATATTGTTATATTTGATTAATACTTTTGAAAATCGCTTCACCTCTTATGTATTTCTCGGACATTAGTCCATTCAATGTTGCTTTCGAGATCAAATTAATACCAGAAAGGACTATGAAAGCCCAAAAGTTACGTACTGCTGCTTTAAGTATGTTTTGTTTTTGGTTTTTTTTTTGGGGGGGGGCAAGGCCTTTGATAGTCAAGTCCTCATGCTTTTAGCACCACTGCACTACAGAGGTACAGGACATGAAGTGGTCAAGAACCCAGCTTCAAATTCTCATGTGAAGTGTCCTCACGGGTAAATGGGATCAGAATTAACATCCAGACATATAGCTGTACAGGTTACTCACATTCCATTTTTAGCTGTTTTTAAGAAGATACAAATATTATTATTATTATTATTATTATTATTATTCCCATTCTGGAAATGACTCTCTTTGCCTTTTTGCTTTAAAGATCGAAATGTGGTCTTCATGCTCAGGATACCTCGACCCAAACAAAGCAGGTGGATCTATTCTTCTCCGGTCCTTCATATTAGCATATCAGAGGCTTGTTTGATGTTAATGGGGGGAATATGGCGGCCCTGTCGCGCCTTTAACAAGCAAGCATGCATTGCACATGCAATATTCTGTGAGTGCATGCAAATAAAGGGGTCGTTTGATTTCATTTGAATTCAGAAGTGGACTAGGGTATCAAAAAGGATTTTAAAAAAGGGTCAATTTGGTGTATATATATATATATACACATACACACATACACACACACACACACACACACACATGCATACACTACCACACACACACACACACACACACACATTTCTGGAGCATCTGTTTTACATAAAGCATGTTCTTCGGTCCTATTTATTTCACAGTGCACGGTAGATCAATCTGAGTGCTCCTGATCCTATTTACTAAATAAATAATATTGGTGAATGCAGTGAAGAAAGACAGAGAGAGCTACCTGCGAACAGAGCACGGAAGCTGACTTGCACGGGCTATCCGTCTGAAAGAAGGAGGGTTCGTGTGTAACGACGGTTCATGAAGCCCCAGAACCGTTTCGTGACATCGATATGTTGAAGCCCTCGTAATATTAATTCTCTCTTTCCACATTTAAGCTCTCCTGTCTCTCAGACTCAAGTCGTTCCCGGCGGTGTGGTGCAGGGTGAAGGGCGTTTCGGACAGGCGGAGATGAAAACTCGTTCGGGAAGCGCGGACTGACGGCGGGGAAATGCTGAGCGTGTTCGAGGGATTAGACCAGGTGGCTTTCTGCGCAAAAGACCCCAACTGGACGCTATGAATTTCATTGATTTTATTATTTTTATTTCCCATGTTTTAGAATAATAATAATAATAATAATAATAGTCATCAAAACTCTCGAGAAACACAAATGGAACTATGAAAATTATGTTAATTATGTTATAAGTGAGGTACGCTAGACACATCACAGCCAAAACATGTCCCTGACTATAAAATGTTTCCGCGATGTTTCCGCGACGCAGTCGTCGTCATGAGCTGTGTCTCGAAATCAGAAACTCTTCACACAAATTTACTTCTCCGGGAAATCTAGAAGACGGCCACGCAAAGGAGGTTAAAACTACATGAGAAGTCACGTACATCGTGAAGTACTCGATAATGCTCGAGGACCATACACAAGGATGCGATTTTAGACACGATGCCAGTCTGTTTTTAGCCTTAACGTTAACACGTGTGCACTGTTCGTTTAAACATAGTCCGACTGAATTCCGTAGCATTTTCAATGAAACTAGAGAGAGAGAGAGAGAGAGAGAGAGAGAGAGAGAGAGAGAGAGAGGGGAAATTGCGCGTTTATATGGCAATGTGGGGTCACGAGCATTAGTTTGAGAAAACCTGGGTTCAGAGTTCCGCATGTTTTAGTATTGATCATTAGCTTTAGCGTGCTTGAGTCGGTTTAGAAGTCTGCGCGTCATGAAACGCTCTGTTTTCGCACTGAATCCACCGAGGGCCCATTCACACAGACTTCTGCACCCTTTCTGATCGCGGCCCCGCAGGAACGGCGAAAAGATGCTGAGATGGACGGGACGGCGCAGTTACGTTTATTTCACACACTTACGTTAAGCTCTTTACAGCATGAGCACACTTCTCGATTCTCTATTCAATCCAGATTCATGAGGGAAATGAGCTGCTTCGCTCAGCATTTGGAGCCGTCTACGACGATCACTCGTTACTTTCACTCTCTACTGCTGAGGATGTAAACATCCGGGTGGGGGGGGTCTAAGAGGAGAGAAAAACGCTGACGCACGAACGTACCTTTATCATACGTGAGAGGTCCCCGGCGTCCGCCAGCTCCAGCACTATATTTAGCTCGTTCTCCTCGATGAATGATGCGTGATATTTAATTACGTTGGGGTGGTTGAGTTGCTGTGAAGACAGAAGAGCAGGGTGAGAGAGAGCGAGAGACCGAGAGAGAGAGAGAGAGAGAGAGAGACAGAGAGAGAGAGAGAGAGAGAGAGAGAGAGAGACAGAGAGAGAGAGAGAGAGAGAGAGAGACAGAGAGAGAGAGACAGAGAGAGAGAGAGGGCATAAAATCAGTGAACATTAAATATAACCAAAAACACTGGAAACTAGTTAACTATCAGCCGGGGAACAAGAGCGAGGGACGCTCGACACGCGGTGTGACGTTTCAAAGAATGAAATAAATAAACACTGCGTGTCTGATGTTAACGTGACGAGCCAGGCAGCAGCAGAGCATAGCGTAATCCCCGTCCTCCGCTACTTTTTCCTGTCGGCTGGTCAATAAGCAGAAGCAGCGGCGAGGATGACAGAAACAGACAGGAAGCATAAAGAAAGAAATTTGAAAAAAGCGCGAGAGGAGAAAGAGCCTGTTGTTGAGCCGAGCTGAGCAAGCCAGGCCAGTGGCACGGCAAGGAGCGTTATTAAAAAAATCTTCATGCTCTACACTGATATACGCGCACGTATATTCAGTTGCGGTACATTTATTTATTAGCTGTGTTTATCCATCGTGACGTCCGGCGGCGCTACGTTTCCTTCTGTAATTTTATTATCGTCTCTTGTTTACGACTTGGTGTTTGTGGCGATACGGTTACATCATGTGGATAAAGTGGATAGTTTACTATCGCGCACTATGAAATGCCATCATTTTTTTTTTAAAGCAAATCAACATCTTCAGAAGAGACTTCTGCCCAAGAACCGCACACTAGACTTGATACTAAACCGGCAAACGCTGCCTGGAGGAAAGACGAACCAAAAAAAGAACACTGGGTCACTTTAGCCAGTCTTGCTTATTAGGTTGATTTGCTCTCTCTTTTGCTTTTTTTTATTATTTTTTTGTCTTCCTTCACTTAATTTCTGCCTCTCCGATAGAAGATATGGCTTCTTCACGTCTTCTAGACGAAGTTGGTCAGAATAACTGCCCTGGGACTTGGATCGCACAAGAGCCAACAAAAAGACTGATGGTTTTTACAGGCCATGCTGAGTAACATGGGAGCATACTGGATACATGGGAGCTTGGGTTCTCTGGCTTGGTTTCTTGCGATCGGAAATTAAGATAAGTGCTCTAGCCTTACTCGATGACGCGGGATGTTTAAGACGTGTGCTTTCGGGTGTATTCCTGCCTATTAAAAACACCCGAGTTACTGGGAATTACCGTTAAGGGGTTGCCACGGAAACTCAGCATACAGCTTTGGAAGCTAATGGTTTAGACTCCCTTACAAATACATATATTAATAATATAAATAAAAATACACTTAACGAATAACACTCTGATTATCCAAGCCAATTTCCATCAAGAACAATGTTGTTATTTTTGCTGTTGCTTATTTTTTAAATGGTCGCCAAATAGATACACAATACAAGGTGGACGAGGTGTCTCAATGGCCGTTGCGAGAACCTGCAGTGTCTGAACAGCAAGCTTGTGTCTGTGTGAGCTGATCTGATGAGATGTTGAGACAAAACAGTGCAGCGAGACGCCTCTGATCACCTGGACGCTCACACTTATTGGACCCGTCGTTAACGTGCTAGTTAGTGCTCACGCCGGCGCGAGCCGCGGCCGGTCTGAGGCGGTTTGATGGAGGCAAACACTGTGTTTAAAAACATGGGAGAAGATGTGAGGCAGAGGATGTGCAACATCAAAAGACACATGAGGGAGTGCGCAAAATTTCCACACTGTTGCTCTGATTGCCCCCTCCCCCCACCACCCTTTGCTAAACATTACAGAGAAAAAAAGATGAAAAAAAAAATTATAGCTTTGGCATTGAGGGGGAAAAAAAAAAGTCAATCTCAGCCTGGAGGAACGACATGAAGCCCGTGATCAGTACTTGCCTTACACGAGGAGAGAGAAAAGGAAAGAATGGAGAAACAGACAGAGAGAGAGAGAGAGAGAGAGAGTGAGAGAGAGTGTGAGTGAGAGATCGTGAGTGAGAGAGAGTGAGTGAGTGAGTGAGTGAGAGAGAGTGTAAGAGAGAGAGCAGTGCGTCTGGTGGTGTAGATCAATTGTTTTCTCTCCCTCTATGTTTAGCCATTCCTCTGTTATAAGGTCTCGACAGAGGCGTCTTTAGAAAAGCGTAATAGCAGCACATGGCATCGCTCTCTACCCTCTGGTTTCTTACCTTCAGGAGATCTATCTCTTTGATGCAATCTTGCCGGGCTTTGGCATCCATCAGATCGAATATCTATCAAAAGATCAAAAGGGTAAGAGGAGAGACAGAAAGATGGAGGGCATTAATGGCATTTGGAAGTAAAAAAAAAAAAGAAATTAAAATAAACAAAAAAAATAAGCAGCAATGTGGCAGGAGTTTAAAAGGTGACATGGGCAAAGGTTGGTGGAGGAGCACACCAAAACGCCTACTTCAGCCAATCACAACAAGCTTGGGACAGGATGGTCATACTCATACTATCTCTGCCGGCAAATAGCTGGCTCTGAACCCTTTGTTTTAGCCTAACCAAAGTGCATTTCTAAATGTACCGCAAATCTACCCAACAGATTCTATTCAACCCAACGTACACCTATTTGTCCACGACCTCCTCTCGGATTGAACAGCTCGGATGACCTTCGGGACAATGCCGTAGCAATGTAGCAAATTTCGTCATCGTATACATTCCGATGGCTTATATATGAAAAGTAAGGAAATACACAATCGCGTCGGTGTTTGGACTCGTGCTAATACACTATGGCGGAGGTCTTCAACAGGGGGTCCACGACCCCTAGGGGGTCCGCGGAGGTACTGCATGGGGGTCGCAAAAGTTTTTGTACCAGTTTGATATAACACAATTTCATACTATATACAGTGCCTTGCGAAAGTATTCGGCCCCCTTGAACTGTTCGACCTTTTGCCAGGTTTCAGGCCTCAAACATAAAGATATAAAACTGTAATTTTTGTGAAGAATCATATATATACATATACATAATAATATATATATATATATATCAACAGGTGGGACACAATCATGAAGTGGAACGAAATTTATTGGATATTTCAAACTTTTTCAACAATTAAAAAACTGAAAAATTGGGCAAGCAAAATTCACTGGAAAATCAGTGAGGATCTCTGAATGATCCAATGTTGACCTAAATGTCTAATGTTGATAAATAGAATCCACCTGTGTGTAATCAAGTCTCCATATAAATGCACCTGCTCTGTG
>JAFFST010048086.1:36080-55500 GCA_022414735.1 Noturus placidus | reverse complement strand
TGATTCTTCACAAAAAATTACAGTTTTATATCTTTATGTTTGAGGCCTGAAACGTGGCAAAAGGTCGAACAGTTCAAGGGGGCCGAATACTTTCGCAAGGCACTGTATAATTAGGGGGTCCCCGCTCCATCTTGCCATCAGTTTGGGGGTCCTTGGCCTGGAAAACGTTGAAGACCCCTGCACTATGGAATTAAAGTACAGAACGTCACTCAGAGGTTCATCGTAATTACACAGCAATTACAGTTGAACAGATGAAGAACACCAGCTGAACACATAGGTGTGCCTAAGCCTAGCATAAAGACACCTATACAGAATACCTGAAGCTTGGATTGAACGAAATAAAAATATTTTCCTAAAACAGTCCACGTAATGTTGGGGCTATTTTCAGGTCTTTCTGAGATGTAATTGGGATGGAAATTGTCCCGAGACCTGGCCACTCTGGACGTGAACGAAAGCCCGACAAGAGAGCTAATATCTAACTAGCCATGTTTAATGTTCTTACATTCTAATGCATGGCTTTTGTTGCGTTTAATGTTGCTAAGAGGCTGAAGTGATCACAACACTGTGTAATTACTCAGTTAGGTTAAGCCAGGATTAAGTTCTTAACCTAGGGCACGTATTCACACGTATTACTTTTCCCGTATCGAATTGTCATTGTCTGTATTGTTACATGCGTATTAATCGCGTCAACGTGAATAGAGAGCAATAATTACAGACTACTCGGGTGCACATATTAAGAGCGAATTCACTGAACGTGAACAATGAATTCACAAGATTCCATGATGTCAGGGTGGAGGAAAAGGGAAACGCTGGGTGGAAGGAAGAGCATCTATCAATCACAGTATTGGATGAGCCAGTAGAATAGTGTACACACAAAAAGAACCAGCCTTTAATTCAAGAGTAAATACCTTTACGAATACAGGAGTGTACATAAATTTATTTATTTTTTAAACATACGTTGTACATTATATGGCCAAAAGTTTGTGGACAGCCATATGTGCTTGTTGAACTGTTATAATAACCTCCATTGTTCCTGGAAGGCTTTCCACTGGGTTGTGGGGATGCGTGGTCATTCAGCCACAAGTGCGGTAGTGATGTTGGGCGACGAGGCCTGGTGTGCAGTGCAGATGGCGTCCCAATTCATCCCAAAGGTGTTCTGGTGGGTTGAGGTCAGGGCTCTGTATAGGACACTCGAGCTCTTTTGGTAAACCATGTCTCCATGCGGCTCAGGGTTGGGTCTATTCGTTCCAGTGAAGGGAAATGCTACAGCATATAACGGAGTGCGTCTAGCTTTGTAGATGAGTTTGGGGAAGACCCTCATAAGCATGTGACGCCCGTGTGCACATACTTCTGGCCATATACTCCATTTAGTAGTAAGCATAGCCTATTGTGTTTAAATCGCTCATCCACTACGACAATTAAATTAGATGTGTGTCTTCTTCTGTAATATACCTGACTATAGCCTGTCGTGAAGATAATAATCCTTATGAATTAAATAATGAACAACACACTCCAGATCACGCGGTTATAGGAAAACAATCCACGATGTGAAGAGTTACCACTTTGAACGGCATTATTTTTGCAGAACAGCCCAGTCTGGAGAGTGTTACTCCGCTTATCCACTTCTAGTGAGATTTAATGTTCTGGAGCATCCAAGAGACAAGCTAGTTCCTGTTCTCGCAAACGTTATAGCCACGATAAACAGCTGTTCACTCAACAGCCTCTCTCTCCCTCCCTCCCTCCCTCTCTGTCTCTCTCTCTCCAAAAAGAACCCACAAAAAAAACCCCAGCTTGTCATTTTACAGAGAAACAGGAAGGCATAAAAGACCTCTGTCCTGATCAATTTCAGGTGCTGGGAAAATTTGTATAAGTACCACGATTGTTACAAAGCTCTGACACCCGAGACGCCTTCCATAAACTTTAAACAAAGGTCGAGGGAAAAAAAAAAAAAAAAAAAAAAAACAGTTTTACGTGGATAAACAACAAAATCTGCTTATTATTAGCCTTAGATTGCGTGGAATGTCCTTAAGAACTGGACGTCCATTGCTCTTTGAATGGGTGAACTTGCATCGCTATGCTATTATATGATCACTATATCATTGGGGTAAAACATCTTCAAATCTTAAAATGACAATAATATCGTTTAATGTGATTAATTCTTGGACGATATATAGTCCGAAAAAATTTGTAACTGTCGCAGGCCTACACTAATAAATCTACACTAAAAAAGACTGCAGCACTGAGTGACTATGTTTACACAGACAGCAGTAATCTAATTATTGACCTTATTCTGAATAACTCAGTATTCTGTTTAAGGTGTTTACATAAGTCGCTTTTTGTAGATTCCTTTCATGTTCAGGTTTTACATGTTATAGAACATAGATCGATTAACACACTTCATTACGTCACCGCGCCACGCCGTCCGACATCCCTCCAGAATTTCACATAACATACAGTTGGTCTTCGTTATGGTACCGTATACAGTTTTGGGTGTTTCATTTTTAATTTTACGAAAGCTTCAAGTGCAGGTAATTTTTTGACATGCTGTACGAGCAAATAAACGGCTGCTTGAAGCCGTGAGCTGTGTCCCAAACCGCGTACTTACCTACTATATAGTAGCTGAGATAGGTGTATTTCTCCTATATAGTATGTAAGTACGTGGTTTCGGACCCGGCCGTGCTCTCTTGTTTGCAGTCAAACGGTTGAGCGTTGCCGTGTGTGTACGTGCGATGAAATGCGATGAAAACTCCACAGGAGGTTAATAGTGCGATTAAGTTGTGTACATGTCTGTAATGTGACTAAAACAGGAATACTCCACACGTCTTAATACGATTTGTGTTTACTTCGAGTATGACTTGAATCAGATTAAGGTCATCAATAATCACTGTTTACATGCTAGTTTCTTAATCAGAGTATCGTCTTAACCGGGTACGTATCGGATTATTGTTGTCCATGTAAACATACTGACTGTTTTGTTCTTCATCCTCCAGCATTATGGATCTAAACCTACAGTGACTATCGCTGAAAAGAAAACAGGCTGGTTACTTTTTTGCTTTCTCTACACCATAAAAACAAAATCATGCAAAGCCGGGCGGCACCTACCTGCAGATAACCGATCAATCAACCGAAAGTTTTTAAATCTGTTACCTGGCTGTACCATGAAAACGTACTGTACCTTTATTGTTTTTCTAAATGAACACACTCCAAATAACTCATAAAAATCCAAAGATATCCAAAATGAATAAAAAAAAATAAAAATAAAAAAACCACTTCAAATAACAACAAAATGTGTCCGGGTGAGATTTGAGAGTGTTTATTCTGCCTCTAGAGGCCGCTGTCGTACTGTATAATGACAGCGGACCCTTCTCGGTCGCTCCTAGCTCCTATCCGGGTGGATTGTTGCCGATTAGCATACAGTATTGTTCCAGTAATCGGGTTCATCGGTCGAGAGTTTTGTAATGTTTTTTTATGTTACTGTGTGGTAAAATTGTACAGCAAGGATCGACTTACCTGAACTTTTTTCAAAGCTACTGGAGTGTTGTCCATCAAGTATTTCGCCCGGTAGACTTCGCTAAACTGCCCTCGTCCGATCTTCTTCTCAATGTAATAATTGGCTAAGCTGTTGTAGCTCATCTCTGGCTGGAGTGGCTTCTGTATAACAATAAAAAAAAAAACATCATCAAAGAATAATCAAAAGGTACATCCGAAGAAATTCCCGGCTTCGACTTTCAGAGGAATCAAATCAAATCTTACTGATTCAAGCCTTATAAGAAAGGGGGGTGGGGGTTTGACAGCGTGGCTTCAGCTGACTATCTAATTCCCTCACGTTAGTTGCAAACCGCCTGAGCGCTTTTCACGTGGCCGCCGCGAAATGAAAACGCCGAGCCACGGTTACGATTAGCCTTTCGGCCATGTTTGTGAGAGGAGAAAAATAAACTACGTTGACCTTTATCGCTTTCGTGTATCGTTCTACAGAGGTCCCCGGAAACTGAGAACGACGTGACACGAAAAAACACGCCGTGTCACATGTGCGCGAGATGACCATGGGATAACCTTGAAGGCACTTAATTTTGCATGTGCTGAGGCAAGAACGTCCTCGTGATCTATCCAGATCCTTTAGTTAAAAAATAATAAATAAATGACAAAAAAAAGAAAAAAAAAAAAACACGCACAGACGCCGCAGCAAATCTAAACCTAATCTCAGCAGCTCGTTCGTCTGAGACAGGCGTGTATTGTTTTAAAACCGTGCGACTCCAAAGTTTCCACTTTATATTCGTGCCTCCTGGTGTTTTGGAGTTTTACGACAAAAGCTGGCACGCTTCCTAAGAGCTTGTGGTGATCGCTACAAGTAAAGCGCAAAACACTTTTATATGCTGCGCTGACAGCTATATAAGCCGTCTGCCGAGTCGAAAAACTACAGTGTATGACTGTGTGAAGCGCCAGGGCTCGGAGGAAACAAACGCTGTAGCTACGCGCCCAAACGGCTGGGTGCTTGAAGGATGGATATAGATCAAGGGGCAGCCAATTTAAGCATTTCATTGTTTTCTTTTTTTTGACAGCTTTAAGGGGGAGGTAGGGAGGGGGGCGGTTCGGGGGGGAGGCGAGAGCTGAAAAATTGCCCTATCCAATTAACACGCTGAAGCAGCTTGTTCTTCGTCGTGACACCACACACACTTATTCCAGGCACACATCTGGTGCCAAAGAAAAAAAAATCCTTCCGTTCATACGGTTTTGTCGTTTTTGTTTTTTTTCCTTTTGTACATTAACATCATGATTAGGGCGATTTAGAAGTTATTTTCCTTTTTCGTTTTGTTCTGCTTATACTGCACAATATGACATGCATCAGTCCATATTGCGTGTGCAGTCCTGGAATATTTTTTTTAACCTCACGTTACACAATACAGTACAATCACAAGAAGATATGGCAAGGAAAAGGGCTTCCGACAGGGTCGGGAGGTCATGTGATGTAGAAAAGGGGAGGGGTTTGCGAAGGGACGAGGCATTGCTTTCACTCCTCGCGCTCGCTTGACAAATGTTAGCATGAGCCTCTAAAGTGGCGTGACAAGTGCATGCTGAGAGCAAAGTTGTGCTAATGTGTCCTGGCATGCAGCTCGCTAATCACACATTTACATATGCAATGACCTACATTTGCATGTCAGCTTGCGCACTATCCGGCCTGATTAACGATGGGCACCTCTCTGCGCCCGGGAGGAGGAAGAGGGCCAGAGGGTGGCGGCTTTTTTGGCAGCCGAA
The DNA here is from genome assembly GCA_022414735.1 of Noturus placidus. Taxonomy (NCBI): domain Eukaryota; kingdom Metazoa; phylum Chordata; class Actinopteri; order Siluriformes; family Ictaluridae; genus Noturus; species Noturus placidus. The sequence continues at coordinate 50,247 of JAFFST010048086.1, read as the reverse complement.
GGGACGTGCTGCCAGCCAGGATTAGGCCTGACGCCACCCGAGCTCCAGACACTTCATTAGCGGTAATCTGTTTAGCAGTGGGCAGTGTGTGTAAACTTCACAGGCCATTTGCCGCACCTTTTCGTCCCCTGGCCTCGCCTTCAAAGGGCAGTGGGGCGTGCTGACTGACAGGCCGTCTCATCCGAGCTCTGCTCTGTCACGCGGTTTAGAGCACCGGGACTGAGAAGAAAACAAGTGCAGCGGAAGAAAAGGCTCCGTGGCCGCCGGGGTCGAGCGCCACAGACGTGGCACAATTTGTACAGATCGCAGCTTGCGGACGGCGAGAGTGGCACAAAGGGCTCCTTTTCCTCAGCGGGAGAGGGACGAAACAAAAATAAGCAGTGGGGCGTAGGCAGGTGGGGTGCAGAGTGGAGGAGACACTGACCCTACAGTCACCGTGAGCTGACCACTTTAAAGCGACAGTTAGGGTCACCATCAGATCTGCATAATATTCCCTCACGCCAAATACACGCAGCGTGTCAAGGTGTGTTCTGCTTCTTTAATTTATCTCTCGGATTCACACGACTTGCTATGATAACTAAAAAAGGTCTCGCAGAAATATCTGCATACATTAAATACAGCCTATATGGCCAAAAGTACGAAGACACGTGACCAACACGTCCACGATTGTACAGGATGTCTCTGTGTTGTAGCGTTACAGTTTCCCTTCACTGGAACGTGCTCCAGCATGACGACGCCAACTCCATGATGACACGGCACTCCAAAGTTGGTGCAGAAGAACTCGAGTGTCCTGCGCAGAACCCTGACCTCGGCATGCTTCGGGATGAACTGGAACGTGACTGCGCCCTCACGCAACAACAGCGAATGACCTCACTGACGGTCCCCCAGCTGAACGAACCCAAATCCCGCGGCTACGCCACAAAATCTAGTGGAAGGCCTTCCCGGTAGAGTGGCGGTTTATTATTATTATAACAGTCTCGCCAAGCTCATAAAGCGACGGTATACGTTATATAAGAATCCAGAGTCAGTCCATGAAGGACTTCTTCCAGAAGGAAAACACGGTGGAGGACAGGTTTCTCTCAGGTTTCCACGCTGATATTTGGTCACGTCTTTACACACTCTTCTCACAAACGTTTAAGACTTGCGCAGACAGAGTCACGTTCTCTGCCAATGAACTTCACAATCACTGTGGTCGTTTCTTTAACCTGGAGCCAAATCGGCAAAGAAAAGCCTGCCTGAATACAACAGACTGCAGATTGCTGAGCATATGTATGTGTGTGTGTGTGTGTGTGTGTGTTGCATCATGTTTTCGTTTAGTTTGTGGTAGCAGCACCACTCGTCGGTCATCAGCTTTGAAATTTACTGGGAAGCCAAACTGCTTCCATGCGCACCATCGTTAAAGGAATGGCGGGACTTCCTGCTCGCTGCTGATCGTAACCGTGGTTACTTTACCCGAACGAATACACCATCTTGATTACTGTATTATATGACACGATAAACCGTATCGTTCCGCTCCTAAAACGGCGGCGTACTCAGGGGGTTGACCGGCCGTGGCACCGGGATACGAAAGAGAAATGCAAGCGTACAGCTGAGTGACAGGAACACGAGTGATTTTGGATGGGGGAGAGAGAGAGAGAGAGAGAGCGATGGAAAATGGGGTGGTAGCAGCATGGAGGACTAGGTGTGAGATGACAGCACAACACTGCCAGAAGCTGCCAGGGAGAGGACGACACAAGCAGTGAAGAGGTGCGAGAGCAGTGAGCCGGGGTTGCAGTTGGTGTTGGTGGGAGGAATAGCGGTTTTGGTGGGAGTGACAAGGCAAGGAAAAGGAAGGCGGGAGGCAACATGCGGGAGATCCAGTTCCCGTCCTTTTCATCAGCCTGGCCCATGCAATATTTATGCTTTCTTTACCCCCCGACAGTGGTTCTGCTTCTCTGTATTCTGTTTCAGTGTTTAGAGCCCTCCTTGCTTTGTGTCGGGGGTTTTTTTCTTGCTCTGTCAAAAAAAAGAATCCGAGGTGACGATCAGAAATAAATAAATAAATAAATAAAATCGCACTCTCCCGCTCGCTCAGCAAGCAAATGCCCCCCCCCCCCCATTAAATATGCAAGTCTTCCCAGCTCATCGACCGTACCTAATGCATATGCATTATACCTCCGGGACTCAGCATTATGATAGCGCCAGCGATATTAAATGTGTGACTGCATATCAATTTCATCTTCTCTACTTTTTAAGGTTCTCAAACTTTTTCTTTTGAGAAAAGTCGAGGGCGCGTGAAGGTCTGCGGACGGGAATGTAATATCCCGGCCGTAAAAACCGCGATCGATCGTCACGTGTATAATGAACTTGAACGACGACGGGGACGACAGTGAAATCCTCGTAAATTACACAAAAGGTGCTTTTCTGCTACGCTGTTGTTTCGATTTTCACCGCGTCGACGCGTAATCCCAAACTGACTGCAAGCAGAACATTTTGTACTTAATAGTTTACATTCGTAAAGTCTTTTTTTTTTCCCCTCCCATCGGATATTGTTTTTCCATTGGCGTTCAGTCCCACAAATAATATATGACGGAGAGCGCAGAAACCGATCGAACCGCTTTGCACCCTGCAAAGTCCTTCTGAAATCTATACACCTCGACCATCACAAGACCAAAGGGGAGACAGGCGAGGTGTTAAAACGTAGGGATTGGGGGGAGCGTATTAAGATTTGGACCAAGTTTTTTTTTTTATATTCCCAGCCTTCTGGTCCAAGCAGTGGAAGTGGAAGGCCACCGTCTTCAGTGCCCCCCCCCCTAAAAATAAAAAGAACATATCAAAACAGATAACGTCTGAGGTAAGTCATCATGTTATTCGTGATCAGTTGGGTGTCAAGTGTAAAGATCTACAAAACATCGTATTTATATCGGGAAATCAATCCATGGATGGTGAGATTTGGATGAAAGCAGCAGAGCAGCACACAGAATGGAAGAAAATGACGCCGACTGAGAAAGAGGAACAAAGAGAGAAAGAGAAAAGAAAGAAATACACCACAGGACAGAGAGAGAGAGAGAGAGAAAGAGAGAGACTGCTAGCAGCTGAGCTTCAACACCTCTCTGTCTCCGGCAATGCGACGGAGAAAACACATGATAGCTTTTGTGTGCAGGAAGCGCTGCTTGTGCAGAGAGCAGAATCTCATTATCACTTCTCATCCAGCACGCAGGAGGAGCCCGAGAGGAGAGAGAAAGAGGAGAGAGAGAGAGAGAGAGAGAGAGAGAGAGAGAGACGCTGTGAGCAGACCACCGCCTGTCTCTCTGCAGGTTAGATTGACAGTTGGAGGGATTCGGTGCGGGCAGATGTGGAAAAAGGGGGCGACGGGCGAAGCAAGCCGGTGATGGCGGCGCTCCGTGAAACGACAAAGGAAATAAAGATGGCAAATGAAATAAACGATGTTTTTGTGTTTGAGCGCGAGTGTGTCCCTGTATTCTACGTCTTTTCGGTTTTCGTGATCACGCTAATCGTTGCGTGACGATTAATTGACGGACGAGACGATATAGTACAGTAACACAGAGGATTAAAGTTCAAGCCCATGAACTGTGAATAAATCTATGTATACAAGTTATACATATAACAGTATATATATCTATGTATATACAATGTAAATAAGGCTCTCGAACGCGCTGATCGTGAATCCGCAATTAGGGGCTCGTGGCAGGAATCGTGTTAAAAGCACGTGCTTTACTCGTGTAAAAGTGGCGTGCTGGTCGATACCGCACGCCTCATGCCGTTCGGGCCTTGTGACAGAGCAAACGGGACCGTTTGTCTGAAACCGGACTCCAGGAACAAGTGTAACACTAGTAAGAGAGATTAACCTCGCAGGAAGAAGCAACGTCATTCACGACCACGCCTTAACGACCCGGGGATAAACAGAACCCTCCGTCGTTCAAACTCACTGCAGACTTCAATTAAAAATCCCAGAGCCACTTTCTTTTTTTAACGTGATCTTACCGAGACACCGCTTTAAACGTCGACTCACACGTCCAGTGTACGCTACACACGTGTGTGTACCTACCTGTGCTTGGAACACTGCTATTGGTGGCTGCTGGCCTTGTAGTTGGGCGTCCATGCTGACAGGCGCTCAGTGCCTTACACCCCTGTCAGGAAAAGAAACACACCAATAAATCACATGAACAAGCAGCACTTCTCACCATTTCAGTGCTCGCGCTATGCTCGAGGTACGCCTGCGAATCTGGTAATAGAATTAGAGCAGCGAGCTGCACTCTGGCAATCACATGCTTCCAAGGAAATGGCTGTCTGGCGTCACCTTGTCGCAGAACCCTAGCCAGTGAGAACACGACACCTACTGTGATAATGAGACCTGTCACGGAGCCGCCGAGCCGGAGAGCAGCAAGCACTCCATTTTAATCCTAAAAACTCGTCTGAGAGAAGAGGAGGGGGGGGTTTAGAAAAAACCCTTTACTCCTACATGTGAACTCTCATGCACATGCGCAACATATAACATAATATAATATAATATATATATATATATATATATATACACACACACACACACGTTCATATCATACACATAGGTTTCTAAATTGTTAGTTTATGGATTTTCTTCTGTTTTATTTTTCGTATTTTACATTCGGACAGACGCGGGCGCTACAGTGTCAGCGAGTCGATATTTTAACGTTCGGCCTTCTGTTCACGCCGACTCCTAAATGAAAGCAAATTAAGCGGCGGATTCCATTTCCATTCTACAATGGACGAAACGAAGAGGAAGAAGAAGAAGCAGGCGGAATCGAACAACGCTTAAACGTCTCAGCAAAAAGGGAATAAATTAACTTCACTCGGCGACAGAACAAATACAAAAAGGCGGCGGCTGCGTGCTCGTGCGGCTGCAGGAAGGCCTGTACATGGCAGCCATCAAAAATTTTAATGATCCGTCAGTTGTCACATGAGCGTGCCGCACGGCACGGCGAAGCTCAGTGCCCTGCCATAGCAAAGAGATATGAAGAGAAAGACATCCCCCCCAACCAACACACACACACACACACACACACCATCCCCTTCATATAATAAAAAAAAAATAATAAATAAAGGCCATTTGCATGTCGCTCACCTCAGAGTGCATCCGCCCCCGCCATGTCGTCAGGAGTGTGGAGAGCATGAAGCTGGAGCCAATTAAAATGCTTCATGCTGGAGAACGGGGCGAAGCAGCCCAAGCTGTCACCACGGCAAAATAAAACCTGCCTGATATTTGGTGAAGGTTAATAATGCTAATTAAGCCTAAAACTCGGGCCTGGGGTTTTTGAGTGGCAGCTTTTAGGACGACGCAGTGTCTTCGGCATTGTTTACTCACGTTTTGTAGTTCTTCTGTTGTCCCCTTTCTTTTTTTTGTAAGTATGACTTCGAATAAGGACAATTAACTCGATTCAATTCAATTGGATTTTACTTGTATAGTGCTTTTTTACAAATGGACATTGTCTCAAAGCAGCTTTACAGAAACATATAAACACAGGATAGAGATTTTAAGTGTGTAAATTTATCCCTATTGGGCGAGCCGGTGGTGACGGTGCTGAGGGAAAAACTCTCCAAGATGTTAAGAGGAAGAAACCTTGAGAGGAACCAGACCCAGAAGGGAACCCATCCTCATCTGGGTAACAGATAGTGTGAAAGTAAAAGAAAGTTCATTATGGTTTTTATATGAAGTCTGTTTGTTGAACGAGTCTACTGTTCACTAAAGGAGACCTGAGTGTAGAACTGCATGTGGTAATTACAGTCCCAAGGACATCGCTGCAACCACAGCGAGAACATCCATGTGGAATTGAGGTACAACGATGGCACATGTTTGCTTGTCTCAGATGTGGGCGGGGCTTAAAAGCACTTTACTCTTGTTGGCTAGTGAGATTTGGATCGACAAATTGAGGAGTATGACGACAATGACGGCGCTCCGTGCCGCTCCTAAGAGAGATATACAAGACTGAAATATTAATTATGAACGAATATACTATAAGTAAGTAAATCTCGTTTCCAAGTACACACACTATAACTATACAGAGATTCACACCGCTGAAGTCTCTACTTCCTGGTCAGGGAGCTGTCGATCCAAATCTCAACAGCCAATGAGAGTAAAGTGCGGTTAAGCCCCGCCCACGGGTGCGGTTTGTGCCAGAACGAAGAACGTAACCGAAAAAGACCACGTTCGATTTCTGCCAACGAGTTCACCGTTTTCAGTTTCCGAGCGGTTTTCTTCTCACTCTCTCTCTGGGTGTATTTTTTGTTCGCATCTTGAAAAGTTACGTTCGATACTTCTGCCACAAATTTACTTCTGTAAACTACGGGCAACTACGGTTCGCACTCTCTCTCGCCAAAGAGAGCATAAGATTCAGCACATTTATTTCGTAGAAAAGCCTGAAAGTGTGTTCTACAAAACGAAGAAAGAAGGAAGCGATTACGCCTTCTTCCCGTCGCTCCTGTTTGTACATCGTCACTCCAATCGAACACATTTAACAGCGGAGGCATTGCGCAAGCAACAGGCTCGGACTGCGTAATCTGAGGCGGATTTATTAACTGATGTGGAGTAATGTGTGAAAGCCCTTGCTTTTGAAAACAAACTCTGTTCTTCTTCTTTTGACTCCGCACGTCAGCTGTTTGATGTTTGCGTAACTTCCGAACACGACAATCGCAGTTTTTAGTCCCTTAACTGAGGATTCCTGGCCGGGAACACTCCTCGATCCCAACATGGAATCAACATGGATGCTCACAGTATCGAGGAATTCGCGACGGTTTCAAAAATTTTTTGGACAGAAATGCGAGATTTTGTGGAAAACTACTCTTGCGTGCTCTTTCGCAGCGATGTTTTATTGGTAAACAGGGCGTTTTAGCTGTACTCGTGTTCGACGCAAGTGAAATGAAGAGTTCATATCAGCCATCGCAAGATCCTGGAGGGGGCACTTCTTATCTTTAAATGAGTTTTACTGTATAATTATACTGATACTACACGTGTTACAGTGCGTGCTTTAGATCAGCGCTTCTCAACCAGGGGCGCGAAGAGAGATCGGAAGGGGGTGATAAAAATGTAGTTACAAAAGTTTGACAAGCTCTGCTTTAGATCATATCCCATTTGTAAAATCGAACGCTGACTATCCTGTACAGTTTCCAGTGTCGAGGAGGAAAATATTCATCATGAATATGAATGTAAACGAGACCGCTTCGCGCACGTTGCTGTGTGGTGCGCAAAGGTGCAAAAACTTGTTTGAAACTTGGAAGAAATTCATCCCGGATACACCTTTATACGTTCCTGTGCCATTTGCAGGGCCCCGTACCCTCACAGCTTCCACGTACTGGTCTGTTTTTGGGAGGAAAGGAGGGAGGGAACTAGAGAACCCAGAAGAAACCCATGCACAGACAGAAACACACGCTCAGGATTACTGCAAGGTGCAGCTAGAATGTACAATATGTTCTCCGGGCTCTGTTAGACACGTGTTTCCTCCCACTTCCCAAAAACGTGCTGGTAGGTAGATCTGCCAAAGCCCCCAAGTGTGAACGAGTGCATTCCTGCTTCGCAGACGTCCGATGTCGTGACCACCGATCTACCACTGCGTTAGGATGCTAGGGTCAGAGCACAGCGTCTGCCATGACACAGCACCCTGGAGCGCTGAGCGTTAAGGGCCTTGCTCGAGGGCCTGACACAGGCAGCGTGGCAGTCCTGAGGCTTGAGATCAGTGACAAATAAACTTAAACGCTGATCCACCACTGCCCTAATCCTTTTTAAAAAGACCTTACCAAACCAAGCACAGCTGGACTAATGCTAGAACGACACAAATCCAGCTGCAAGGTCTGTTTTCCTGACAGTCTCCATGACGTAACTTTTTTATTTATTTATTTATGGACCTTTACATTTGCCACGTTCGGTTTTTATACGGTAATGATTATTTCCCAGCAGATTTACGTAGCACAGCCGCAAACTCCTCACTCCCACGTGTGAGGGCTATGCTTGATTTATAACTGCACGTGCCCAAAAGTGGCCCGGTTCGTGCCATTATGCCCGATTCCTCACCACCTTTTTAACCGTCTGTCCCTCGAGACACCAGGAGGCGTCTTTGCTTCGGTACCACCTCAAGTTTCTCCTCTGCTTTCCCTTTAAAAATCAATCAGGACGACCTGCTCCTCCAGACCTCCATGGGTGTGTGTGTGTGTGCGTGCCACAAATTTAAATCCGCCTGCTCTCGAGCAGCTTTCATTGAACACGAGTGTGTGCAGCTGTGAGGCTCTCGCGCTCTCAGACTCAAAAGACTGCTTTCGATGACTTGGCACAGGAGCAATAGAACATGGCCATCTCACTGTCTTCTCATTGTAGGCCACCTCTCGAGCACCGGTGTAATGAATCAGGCTTGACCTGAGGCTTTTGTTGGGCTACTGTGAAGCCAGCAGGTGCTTTATAGTGGAGAGCCAGAGCAGGGGGGACGGTTAATTACGGCTGGACGAGAGCACGGCTCCTGTAACGCTGTTTGTTTGATGTGTATGTCTCGAACGCTGCCGATGTAAACACTTCATTAGAGACACTGGTCTATTCGTCGTAATGACAAGATTTTAAGAACAGACTGTGAATTACTCCAGCTCATCAGGGTGATTTTTATTTTATTCCTTACTGGAAGATATGTAGAACATGACAACAACACTGACTTGAGCTGTAGCTGAGAAATCCTGTTGGGAATTCGTGTTTGCGCTTGGATCCACGTCCTGTCGGCCATTTTACAGACGCTCTGCAGGCCATGGTAGATCCTGTGGACGGGGAACCCAGCTAAGCATTACAGATCTAATACGTGAAAAAAAAAAATTATTTTTTTTTTTTTTAAAAGACTAATCTTACAGAACGCAGCTTTAAACGGACGGTGATTAACCGCAAGATTCTGCGAGTCATGTTTCAGTAAACACGGCGTTTATTCCGAGCGTGTCATTCAGCTTCAGGCAAAGGTTTCGATCTACAGTATTTCTAAAGTTCTGCTGTATAAAAATAACAAACAATGACCTGATTAATATGCAGCCGGCTGTGAAAAGGAAACCAAAAATGATTGCGAATCCTTCGTGCATGAGTAAGGACGTTCACGATAAAAGAAACAGCACGTTGATCTGCGCACGGCCGTAAGCCGTAAACCAACGCCACACCTGATGGGAGATTTAGCTCTTGCCTCTTACAATTAACATTATAAATATTATCATTAATTATTTGTATTAGCGTAGAAGTGAGTCAAAATCTTCCCGTCTTTCAGAATTTTACCCTGATTGTTCCTTTCGCGCTCGCCGTTATCTGTGTAACGACCTTTTATGGAGTTTTGTGGCTGACGATAACTGTAAATGAGCTGTGTCGGGAGCAAGCTTTGTATGTTATGGGCGATCAGCATTCGCGCACGAGTATGAAGGAAATCAACCGCTACAAAAAAAAAATTTCGTTCGGTTTGGCTTACACACAACTTTACTGAAGCATAACATCTATATAGCGAGAGAGAGATAGAGAGAGAGATTGTGAGGTAAAGCCAGCGTGTTGAATCTAATCGAATCTAATCCAACTGGAGTGGCTGTACGGAGGCCTGTGTAGCCAAAAACAGATTGCGGGTTAGTTTCAGTTGAAGTCAGCAATCCCATGTTCGGGAGCAGCCAAAGGGTTTTCAGTACAGTCCTCATCCCCCGTGTGGGGAAACAGAGGGTGCTGATCCACATGAAGAGCGTTGTGAATTTTTTAAGGTGTCTCAGCTGGATACCACTGGAGTAAGGTAATGAATTTAGAGAACAGGTAGACCGAAATGCATTTAAATCAGTATTTTGAAGAAAACAAAGGTTACCGGATTCGGTGGAACCGGTACACCGTGACTAACCCATGTCAGCTATCCTCAGCTGAACCCGAGCCCGCACTTTTATAGATCGCCGTATCACACGGGGTTCCAGGGGTGTGTTTTTTTTTTTTTCGCTCCAGCAGATCTGGAGAAGCGAAAGCTTGACAGCTAATACCACACATTCCTGCCAATCACCGCGTCCTCATTACCGCAAAAAACTCTGCATATATCAAAACAAAAACAACAGCTGTTGCTCGTGGCCTGGTTCTCACGAATATTCATGATGCAACAATCTCAACATTTCATTCAACTACTTCTGAGCGTTCAGAAAGTTAAGATTTATAAAGTTTAAAAAAAAAAAAAAAGAAAGAAGAAAAGAAAAGAAAGAGGGGGAAAAAACAAAACAAACTTTGGCTAACATGCAGCCCTACTGTAGACGTACTACTCTAGAGGTCTGTACCTTGAACAAGTTTCCTCTCCGTTAGCTCACGCTGAGCTAGTTTTCCAAAATTAAGCACGAGAAGGTGGAAGGGTAAACTCATCTCGGGGTTACTCGGGGTCCGCGGGTCACGGCCAGTGAAGCTGCTTTAAAGAGACACTACATGGAAGGGTTAGCGTTTAGTGAATGGCTGGTTATTTTTGCACAGTCGGGTATTCCTACTGAGAAGACAAAGATGGATCGGAGTGGCCCCATGAGGCTGCGTTTCGTTGCATGCCTTCAGGGAGATCCTTTTTTAACTCCAGAGAGCGTGCAATGTTTGGTACCCCTACCACACCACCACAGGCTTCATCGAGTCGCCTGTACTCAATCTAACCACAAAGACATCATCCGACTGTTTCCCATTTCCACCTCGGCTTCAACCTCATAGACTTTTCTGCGCTCGAGATGAGTAATTCCTCGCCTTCAACCGTTGAGAACGTCACCTCGACCTGAAATTTCAACTCGGCAACATGGGGTCGTCTTCTGAACCACCGGTTCCTTCCTTCATTTACGGAGTGGCCTGAAATCAGCATGGAACAGCGTACAATGCCCCTTCCCCTCTTTTACATTCACTTATAGCAGTATTGGTTTTCACAGCGGTGTAGTGGCGCTAGCTCAATAAATATTTTTAAACTAGTGCTGCGACTGGTTTATTAGTTGGCCGATTACTTTTTCTGATTAATCGGACTGGAGGGACAAACTTTCGGTACCATTTTTTTCCCGTTTATTTAAAATAAAATCACAAACTGAATCGCACGGAGCTGGGAAATGACATCGTTACAACTTGCAAGTGACCACTTCCAAGGCACCGCTAATCGTCCACACAGACCAGCACCACGGTACTCCGGAACTATTCTGAGTGACAGTGTGTCTGAGATGATGAACTAGCTGTGATTGGCATGTTTTAATGAATATTTACAGTACATTCGTCAGAAACGGCGGTATAATTTTCTCAGCCTGTCTGAACGCCTAACAGGACTGTCAGTGACTACATGTCAAAACGCAGTAAAACGCAGCTTTTCAAGTGAAGTCGTTGCAAAGACATATAGAAATTTGTCAAACCAAACCAAAGAGTACAGACACGTCGTTAGCGGGGTTTTTTTTTTTTTTGGTACTCGTGGTTTTTAAACTCTCTATTATTATCCTGAAAGCCCCACCCCCTTTCCCCCAAATCTCACAATCTTCCCAACAACCACTGCTTTATGATTGCAGATTTCGTGACCAGAGAGACATTTCAGGAAAAACTACACTGTCATTTTTTTTTAAAGCACTATTTCATGCCATTGCGTTCCACGTTTACATTTTCATATATTATATGAGATAAATAGTTGGTGGACTGCTTCCTGCCATACTGCCAGTTAGTTAATCGCTGAGAGAGAGAGAGAGAGAGAGAGAGAGAGAGAGAGGAGTCCGAGACGAACCGGAGTTAGAGAGGTTGCAAGACTTGTATAGAGGAAAAAGAGCTCGTTTTCTGCAGCGCCAAATCATTTACACATTTCCCGTGACACTGGGGCTAAAAATACCACACGGCGTGTTAGCGGTGCGAAGATAAGCCGTGATTCTCGGAAGAGGGCGGGTCTTTGTGCCTTGCTGTCTTAAAACACAATATGTTTTTGTTTAGTTTTTTGCAAAAAGTAATATCGCTAATCCAGAGTACTGTAATCAAACACGCACTCTGCGGTCATTACTCATTAACACGTCCTCGCTGATGGCTTTCCAACAGCTGTATTAGGAACATAACTTCATCGCTATGCATGAGACACGATCTCGTCGTCTCGAATACGGTGATAGAGAATACCGCCGAAAATTTTCGGACGAATTTTGCTTCGAGATATTTTTCCAATTAATATTCGTTATGAGCTCTACATCTTCTTACACGCTAGGCAACAGCACCAGATAGAGGTCGAGCGATACCGAGCTTTTTTGTGGAAAACTACTGGCGAAATTGCGAATGCGTGAAACAGTTTTGCATTTTTTTTTATTTACATATTATTATTTTATTTTTTTTACATTTACGGTATTCGGCAGACGTCCTTATCCATTTATCTCATTTATACAACTGAGCAGTTGAGGGTCAAGGGCCTTGCTCAAGGGTGCAGCAGTGGTAGCTTGGCAGTGCTGGAGCTTGAACTCCTGACCTTCTGATCAGTCACCCAGAACCTTTAACTACTGAGCCTCCATTGAATCGAAAAGGGCTTTAAAGTTATAAAGTCTCGTGAGGATGCTGGTGCTGACAGGAAGTACCACCTCAACTCAATCATGAGGAACCAGTGTTCGCATTTGAATGAAGCAAATACAATGTAGCAAAGATTTGGTGCTATCTCCCCATGAGGCGAATTTACACCATGGTACAACTCTACTTAAATTAGCTGATAGGATGTTCGGCGAGATTCTGCAACGTTGTGTGGAATTCAGTAGGACCTGTATCACTGTGATGTGGGGAGATGTACGTGATCAGCAAAAAAAGGGCTGTGAAGTGAAGACTAATAAGCTTCTGCTTCACTAGGAAACTATATAGTATATCTCGGCTATTATATATATATATATATATATATATATATATATATATATATACTATATATATTATATATATATATAGTAGGTAAATACATGGTTTGAGACGCAGCCCAAGGCTTCAAGCAGTCGTCTACTTGCATGTATAGCATGAAAAATAATTAACTGCACTTGAAGCTTTCTTAAAATTTAAAAGAAAAACACTCAGAACTGTATCTATCTATCTATCACGGATTAGTCGAGACCGACCTGTATACAGTACCATAACAAAGACCAATTGTATGTCGATACGTGAAATTCTGGAGGGACGTCTGACGGCGTAGCGTGGTGACGTAATGACGTGTGCCGTTAATCGATCTATGTTCTAGAACATGTAAAACAGGAACATGAAAGGAATATTCAAAAAGCGACTCATGTAAACACCTTAAACAGAATACTGTCTTATTCAGAATAAGGTCCATAATTAGATTACTGCTGTCTGTGTGAACGTAGTCAATGACATATTGTGAAGAACCTCCACAATCGAACATTGGACTACGCTAGGAGTTATCACTCAAAAACAGGACAAGAGGCGTATTTAACATATTTTTTTTCCCCTGACATGAAGTGATATCTGCATAGCAAAAAAAAATAAAAATCACAGGCGTGTGTGTCCGGATGGGACTAAAAAACGGCAATTTAAATCAGACGAGCACCAAGTTTGTTTGAAAAACGTTAGGGAATTTAATGTTTTGTCATTTTCGCAGACGAGGACGAACACACAGTTATGTTGACTTAAATCACAAATATACAATGCACATAAGGTAAGCACAAACTGCACAATACTGTAAAATAAATAATAATAAAAACATGGTTCGGGATTTCCCGTATCGATACGTCCCGTTAAACTGAAGATCGATGCGAATCGGAGAGTCGAAATTTTTCACCCAGCCCTTGTGTCAAATCAAACATTTTACAATATAATCCTAATGGTAATGATAATTAGATTACATACACTGTATATGTGGAACAACGTTGGTCATGTGGACGTTACAAACCAGAATTTGATTATTTAAATGAATCTTCACTCTTTTTCCTCAGTCACGGTGTTGCAACGTCTGCTTGATCATCTTACCAAATAATAAATAAATAAAATACATTTACCTTAGATAACAGCCAGCTCTATATCAGTGAATGAGGATGAAATATTTTAAACTAAGAACAACATGAAGTCATTTGGTGTGCTTATGACCGCTGATGATCAACGCAAGTTTGTTAAACTTTTATACAAGATTGTTAAATTTTAGGGCGGCTGTGGCTCAGTCGGTAGAGCAGGTTGTCCACTAATCCACTAATCGTAGGGTTGGTGGTTCGAATC
>JAFFST010048086.1:20779-32424 GCA_022414735.1 Noturus placidus | reverse complement strand
TCTATTGTACGAGACCTTTAAAACTAAATTAGACACGTTTCAAACCATAATAGGTGTGCTTTAAGGCTGGTCCATGTGAGGGATGACATTGTCTCTTCCTGGTCACGGTCACTGCATGGGCATTCAGCCAGGACATGATGACGTAACATTAGGTCATGTCACTTTTCACGGATATTGTGATAGCCATACATTCGTTCTCCATACCGCTTGTCCTACACGGGGTCACGGGAGCGTGGCGTGTATCCCAAGGGACTCGGCGCACCAGACAGCTAGGGGCTGCACGATTATGGCCAAAATAATTATTTTTATTATTCTGATTATTTTGATTAATATTGAGATCTCTATTATTTATCACGATAAATTATTGATTCACATTTAAACAAACAGACCGCTGCTTTCACCTCCATGTTGTGCTACATTCCTGCTAATGTGCAAATCTTATTACACTGGTCCTTAAACTCTACATCTCCTAGAAGCAAAATATCAACAAATTTGTTCCCAAAATATAAGATCAGTAAAAATGCCATCAACCAAATGAAAATATTCATCAAATATAACAATATTCAACCAAATGAAAACAATTGAGGCGCATGCAGAAAAGGCAATGACAGTGTTTACAGGAGGAGAGACGCAAGAATTTCTTTTAGGAGATTACAAAAATTTAGGAGCACAGTTGAAGTTTAGTGGTTTTTTTTTTGTAGAGACGGTAGCGTTAATGTGCCACAATATAACACACGAGTAGGCATGAGAACTTCAGCTAGACAATTGAGACAGAATTTTGACCGGTTGACTGAGGAGATGAAAAGCAGTGTGAAAATAACTGTTGCTCGGTGTAGATGCATTTTGGACTTCCTGTAGTTTTTAATCCCGATTGTGTTAAACAACTCCGACCAGGTCACTCGCACCGGTGCGAATAAATATTTATTCACAGTCGCACAAAGTACATCAGTTACAAATGCAAATGAAATGGTTGCACTGGAGAGTTTATCTGCAACGTTTTTTCCCGTTCGGCATGATGACGTTTAATGACCCCAACAACCTCTGTAGTACCATTTAGCACCGTGCTAGCGCCATGATTTCTCCTCGTGCAAGCGCTGGAGCTCGCAGAGAAACTGGCAGCTCGAGCGCTAATATGCTAAACCCGTTTCCGGGTTTTGCCACTACACAACGACGTCATCCCTATGCCACTCTATGTGATTGGCTGAAAGTGTAGGAAGCGCTTGATTTGAGTGGAGAAAACAGCGGAGTTTTCTACGAGCGGAGGACGACCTTTAAACGTCAATATCGCAGTCGATCATGTTCACTTATTCGTGGGCAGTCAAAATCGTAATTGCGATCGATATCCGATTAATTGTGCAGCCCTAGTGCCAACTGATCGCAGTGCAGAATCGCAAGCAAACACTCGCACACGACGGAAAACTTGGAAATGCCAATCCACCTACGACGCACGTCTTTTGGACTGGAAGAGGAAACCGGAGTACCCGGAGGAAAGCCATGAAGCACAGGGAGAGCATGCAAACTCCCGTGCACGTGGCAGAGACGTGATTCGAACCCCTAACCCTGGAGGTGTGAGAGGCAATCGAGCTAACCGCTAAGCCACTGTACATTTAGAACGTTTAAATCGACTGAAAATAGAAACCTATTTTCTGCTGTATCAAAAGAGTATCGTATCAAGACCCTAGTGTATATTGTGCATCACTACACACCTATTAAAAACGTACATTAATAATACATGGCGAAGGAATTCTCTAGTTACGTGCATGGATACAGACTACAGGTGACAGCTGTGTAGCCATAGTCTTTATCTTCTTCTGAAACTCCGCATTAGTTGGCCAAATGTTCAGCCTCCTCGAGTCTCGCATGAAAGACACTTTACTGGCTAACGTCTTTACAATATTTTGCTTGGTTTTGCTAATATTTTCAGCTACCAAGTTATAGTTACAGCACAGAGCCGTGTCATACCACCATCAGGTGAATTATATTTAAGTTAAATTTTATTTTGCGAGTGAAAAGAAAAGAAAAAAGAAAAAAAACTCGCTTGGACACACAACATGCTTATCCAAAATCTATCTGATACCAAATCAACGACTACGTTCACACGAACAGCAGTAATCTAATTATTGACCTTATTCTGAATAAGACAATATTCTGATTAAGGTGTTTACATGAGTCGCTATTAGAATATTCCTTTCATGTTCCTGTTTTACATGTTATAGATCATAGATTGATTAACGTCACACTTCATTACGTCCCCGCGCCACGTCGTCAGACGTCCCTCCAGAATTTCACGGATCGACATACAGTTCGTCTTTGTTATGGTACCGTATACAGTTTTGGGTGTTTTTTATTTTTTTATTTTATGAAAGCTTCAAGTGCAGTTAATTATTTGTCGTGCTGTACATACTAATAGACTGCTTGAAGCCGTGGGCTGCGTCTCAAACCGCGTACTTACCTAAATACATGTATTCCTCCTATTATATATAAAGTAAGTATGTGGTTTGCAACGCGGCCATGCTCTCTTGTTTGCTGTCAAACGGTTGCGCTGCCGTGTGTGTACGTGTCCTGTCTCACAATGCGGTGAAAACTCTAACACAACGTTAGAGGGCGGCTGTGGCTCAGTCGGTAGAGCGGGTTGTCCACTAATCCACTAATCGTGAGGTTGGTGGTTCGAATCCCGGCCCGGGTGATCCCATGCCTAAGTGTCCTTGGGCAAGACACTGAACCCTAAGTTGCCCCCGATCAGCTCAGCTACCATCGGTGTGTGAGTGTGCTCTCATTTGTAAGTCGCTTTGGATAAAAGCGTCTGCTAAATGAATAAATGTAATAGTGTGATTAAGGTGTGTACATGTCTGTAATACACCTCAATAATTCGACTAAAACAGAAATACTCCACACGTCTTAATTCGACTTGTGTTTACTTCGAGTATGACTTTAGTCAGATTAAGGTCATCAATAATCTCTGTTTACATGCTAATTTCTTATATCGGAATATTTTTGTCCATGTAAACATACCGAATGTGATACCATAGCCAATTCTAAAAATGGCTACAAAGGGGTCATCTGTCTGAAAGTGAGGACTGCAGCTCTACGCACCATCACACCATGTGGGAAAATAATAACGCTGTGGTAATAAAACAGCTATCTCCTTTTAAGTTCTACATAAATCAATAAAAAATATTAGAGAACATTATAGGACGATGCACATCACTGTTTCATGTGTTATACTATGAAGAACCTGACAGACCTGGTAAAGCTTCTCTTTCCCTGCTTACTCATCGATCTGCATGGTTTCTGGTTATAAACTGAACTGTATATAATATATACATGAGATATACAGATACAGATATAGATAGATATACACACACACACACACACACACGAGATATACATATATATGAGAATTCACACAAAACACACCCCACCCCAACCTCCCTCAAGGTTTACTGAAACCCTGCATATAAGCCCCTGGTCTTTTTGTTCTTTATACTGAAGCGGTTTGAGATCATTTATAACTGTAGGATCAAAGTTTTAGCTCCTGAAATTGATTACAAAATGCCAAGAGCCAGTCTTACAGACGCAGTGTGGGCTGACTGGCTTTCACTGCGGGATTCGAGGTTGTGGATTTGGCTTCCTCTGCCTTTTTAAACACAATTATAAGCTCCCAAGCTCACCAGCTATGGCGATGTTTCTGTAAGCCTGGAGTTGACCAAAAAAAAAACATTTAAATCGTATGTTTAAATTTTAAAATGTTACAGCTGATGACTGTTGTCCGGAGCTGATGTCCAGAGCTTCACTGCGTGATTTAGCTTCGTCTGCCTTTTTTCGCACAAAACGTCTGAAGCTCTGAAGTCACTTAATCAGTTGGAAAAGTTGTCTAATGTTTGTTTATACATGTTGCACTGTATGTTTGAAAAGGGGCAAAAAGAAAGAGTCTAAGAACTGCCAGGCAGTATATACTCGAGACCACACTCTGGGCTTGTTTGTGGGCGGGGCTCATAATCATCGCAAAGTTTTCTGAACTGTGGCTCAATTGCGCAATTCCATACGCCACTTTTTTGCAAAATGGTAGATGCTTGGCTCATCCGTTTGAGGTCCATTAGTTTCCTGTAGTACAAACAGCAGGGAACGTCATCATGCAGGAACGCCTGCAAACACTGAGACCATCTCGTATAAAGTACAATTTTTAGACGGACATGAGACTTGGATTTTAGGCGATGGGCTTACACCGCAACCTGAACTGGTTACAGCTCTCTAACCCAATGAAAATCAATAACAATCCTTTAGCATCATAAATGTAGAAACAGTAAATAACGGAACAAGTTGAACCAATCACCTTCTTTGGCATGCCACCCCAAGCGTGGATAACTTTAATTATCAATTTGTATAGCGCTTTTTTACAATGGTACATTGTCTCAAAGCAGCTTTACAGAAATATCATTTTTACATTTACAAGCGACTTACTAATGAGACACACTCACACACCAATGGTAGCAGAGTTGCCATGCAAGGTGCTAGCTTGCCATTGGGGGCAACTTAGGGTTCAGTGTCTTGCCCAAGGACACTTCGGCATGGGATCACCCGGGCCGGGATTCGAACCGCCAACCCCACGGTTAGTGGATCAGTGGACAACCCGCTCTACCGACTGAGCCACAGCCGCTTTCACACCTGATGTGGACCGTGCGCAGTTCTGTTGAAGAGAACCCAGGACTATCGTTTTCAAGAGGACCAGCAATTGGATCTCTGGAGTGCTCCAGGCTCGAAAACATGATCATGACGAACTCTGGCCTCAAACGGTCCTGAGTCCTGGAAAAACCACTAATGTGTGAAAATGACCCAAGTGGCCCTTGACCAACACCCTGAACTCTTAATCCAGGGGTGGACAAATTGCTAGCCAACGTGCATGGGACAAGCAGATTACATGTGGACAATAGGATTATGATGATGTCATGGCTGCAAATAAACGACATGATGGATTCGGACAGAAATACCAGAGAGTCAGCAGTGAAGTATCCGTGCTTCCACACAAAACTTAATGACAATAATCTCATTAAAACTAGAAGAAACACTTTAACAAGGACACATTTATATGTATTACATTATTATATAGATTTACTACTTGGACACGTTGCAAGAGAGAGAAGTATCGTATGGACACGAGCTGAGAGAAAGAGAGAGAGAGAAGTACCGTATGGACACGTGCCAAGAGAGAGGGGGGTACCATGTGGACACGTGCCGAGAGAGAGAGAGAGGTAACGTATGGGTATGTGCCGAGAGAGAGAGAGAGAGAGAGAGAGAGAGAGAGAGAGAGAGAGAGAGAGAGAGAGAGAGAGGTACCGTATGGACACGTGCCGAGAAAAAAATACAGTATGGACACGTGACGAGAGAGAGAGGGGTACTGTATGGACACGTGCCGAGAGAAAAATACCGTATGCACATGTGCCGAGAGAGAGGTACCGTATGCACATGTGCCGAGAGAGAGAGAGAGAGAGGGGTACCGTATGGAAACGTGCCAAGAGAGGTACCGTATGGACACGTGCCGAGAGAGAGGTACAGTTTTGACACGTGCCGAGAGAGAGAGAGAGAGAGAGCAGTACCATATGGACACACGCCAAGAGAGAGAGAGAGAAAGCAGTATCGTATGGACACACGCCGAGAGAGAGAGAAAGCAGTATCGTAGGGACACACGTCGAGAGAGAGAGGTACAGTATGGACACGTGCCGAGAGAGAGAGAGAGAGGTACAGTATGGACACGTGCCGAGAGAGAGAGAGAGAGAGGTACAGTATGGACACGTGCAAAGAGAGAGAGGTACCGTATGGACATGTGCTAAGAGAGAGCGGTACCGTATGGACACGTGCCAAGAGAGAGAGAGAGAGAGAGAGAGAGAAAGAGAGAGAGAGAGAGAGCAGTACCATATGGACACGTGGCGAGAGAAAGAGAGCGAGAGAAATCAGTACCGTATGGACACACGCCAAGAGAGAGAGTTACAGTATGGACACGTGCCGAGAGAGAGAGAGGTACAGTATGGACACGTGCCGAGAGAGGTACCGTATGGACACGTGCCGAGAGAGAGAGAGAGGTACCGTATGGACACGTGCCGAGAGAGAGAGAGAGGTACCGTATGGACACGTGCCGAGAAAGAGAGAGGTACCGTATGGACACGTGCCGAGAGAGAGAGAGGTACCGTATGGACACGTGCCGAGAGAGAGAGGTACAGTATGGACACGTGCCGAGAGAGAGAGAGGTACCGTATGGACACGTGCCGAGAGAGAGCGAGGTACAGTATGGTCACGTGCAGAGAGAAAGCGAGGTACCGTATGGTCACGTGCCGAGAGAGAGCGAGGTACCGTATGGACACGTGCAGAGAGAAAGAGAGGTACCGTATGGACACGTGCAGAAAGAAAGAGAGGTACAGTATGGACACGTGCCGAGAGAGAGAGAGAGGTACAGTATGGACACGTGCCGAGAGAGAGAGAGCGGTACCGTATGGACACGTGCCGAGAGAGAGAGAGGTACAGTATGGACACGTGCCGAGAGAGAGAGAGGTACCGTATGGACACGTGCCGAGAGAGAGCGAGGTACAGTATGGACACGTGCCGAGAGAGAGAGAGGTACCGTATGGATACGTGCCGAGAGAGAGGGGTACCGTATGGACACGTGCCGAGAGAGAGAGGTACAGTATGGACACGTGCCGAGAGAGAGGGGTACCGTATGGACACGTGCCGAGAGAGAGGTACAGTATGGACACGTGCCGAGAGAGAGGGGTACAGTATGGACACGTGCCGAGAGAGAGAGGTACCGTATGGACACGTGCCGAGAGAGAGAGGTACCGTATGGACACGTGTCGAGAGAGAGAGGTACCCTATGGACACGTGCCGAGAGAGAGAGGTACAGTATAGACACGTGCCGAGAGAGAGAGGTACAGTAAGAAGGGAGGACTAACAGATGAAGGCCAACATGCTTCCCCAAGACACGTGAAGCCAGTCCTGTTCAAACTGCTAATACACACACACACAGCATGAAAGCACTATCCGTCCTTTTCCACATATATGATCCCATAGATGCCCAAGATTGGCTGGTGTCACTTTGATTGATAGCGTTGACATCGCATGCTCCTCCCACCCACAGATGATGGGCAGTTTCACTTCCGTGGCTTCTCAGATGGCCGTGATATTGTCGGGATTCAAACTCATGAACTCTGGACGAGACGGAAGAGAAACACGGCTTTCCTGTTGTTTGAAGAGTTCGCCTGAAATTACCCTAGCTAAGTATTTATCTCCTTCTGAGGTAATCTTATCTTCCCTAATGTGGTACAACAAACACTGGGTACTTTAAATCATCTCCACGTGGAAAGAAATATCCATAACACATAGCTAATTACTTAATATTGAAATGAAATCAGCCCTCACGGAACTCTCTGGAAAGTGGGCGTGGCTTTGTGCGTGTGGGCGGGGTCAAAGACACAGACTTCTTCAGTCCTGACAATTGTTGAAGCGCCTTTAAATGTGGGCTACATGTGTTCGCCAGAATTCATCATAACAACAACAACTTCATGTGTAGCAGTGTGGCACTTGCACTGTTATACACCTCATTCGTTTTGTTGTTTTTTTTTTTTTTTTTTTAAATCACAAAACTTTGCTCCGAATGCAGAGACAAAAACTACTTGGCTGCGGCTAACCGACATTATAAATGTGGCCGGTTCACACTGCGCATGCGCTAACTTTCTGTCTCTGCATCCCTTCTCTTTTTAACACGTTAGCGAATCACTAGTCGGCCCAAGTGTTTATTATACAAGTAAACAACGTGCATCAAGTAGACATGTCGTGCCTGACGTCAACGTCGTCTTATAACAGGTCATAAAAGCTAACTGTGCCACTAAATTAGACTTGGAGCTAGTGCAGCGCTTTAGCAGCATATGAGATACACACACACACACACACACGTCAACACTGACACACGCCTGTAAACAACTTTAAAACAATATATTAAACCACGGTGATGAATTGCGCAAGTCCGATAATACCTAGGACAGCTAGCAACGCTCCCATGTTGACCAGCTAACTAGCCAGCTAGCTGGAGTTTTAGCTCAGCTTCAGCTAGCGCGTGTTTTGAATGTATAATATATACCGAGTGACGACTCTCTCCTTTTCTACTCCACCGTGCTGATCACCTTGCGCCCCAGAGGTTCGCACAGCGCACGTGTTTTAGCGTCGTTATTTCCAGCGCTGAGCTTGTAAGCGATTCAAGACCATGTCATTAGCTAGCAGGTTATCTCAGCTAGCTAACATTCGCTATGTGTCTTACCAGGAAGAGCCAGCCTAGCGTCCACACACACTTCAACTGGAACTCCGACTGGGATTGAGGAGGAAGAGGAGGAGGATGGTGGTGATGGTGTAAAATTACTCCAAACTGCAACCTCGGATTAATTCACTAGCTGCCGAGCGAGTGTGTAACACATACACACACTTACACACGCGTGCGCACACAGATTATGGTGGATAGTCCCTCTGTGTGTGTGTGTGTGTGTGTGTGTGTGTGTGAGTGTTCAGAGCGACTTCTAGCTCATAATTCCTGATCTGTGAAATACACATCCCAGCATGCCCACTTCACAGTCTCATGCCCACACAAATATACACACACATACATATACAGATACACACATACATACACACATACATACACACATACATACACACATACATATACACATACATACATACACACATACATATACACATACATACATACACACATACATACACACATACATTTATTCATCCAATGCGACTTACAAATGAGAGCACATTCACACACCAATGGTAGCAGAGCTGCAACTAGCAACTTAGGTGCTAGCAACTTAGGGTTCAGTGTCTTGCCCAAGGACACTTCGGCATGGGATCACCCGGGCCGGGATTCGAACCACCAACCCTACGATTAGCGGACAACCCACTCTACCCACTGAGCCACAGCCGCCCACATACACACATACATACACACAAACATACATACCTACACACACATACATACACACACATACATACCTACACACACATACACATACAAGTTGAACATGCACACTTGTATACATACATACACACACATATACATACACATACACATACATACACCCACACATACACACACATACATACACACAAAAATACATACATACCTACATACATACATACACACTGATGCTTTTGCCTTTTTAGGTTCAAAATTTCATGTCATGAAAATTCACATAAAAATTATTCAGCAGTCAGAAAATCAGGTTTACAAAAATTAACATAGTTAAAAAAGAAATTTTTTTTTTAAATAAATAAATAAATAAAAGGTGCTTGTGAGTTTCAGAGGCTCAGAGGTTCCCAAAATGGGGTTGTAACCCCATGTCTGGTCGTTTAGTTGAATTATTTTACAAATGAATATTAGAAATATCGAAGATAGATTTTGTGTGCTAATATATTTTGAAATGTTGTGAGACAATCCCGGTGTAAATGAGCTCTTTCAGTCTGATAGCGTTGTATTAGCGTAGTCAATCCGTTTCCGTTCGACAATGCTGTGTCTCAAATTGCATACGTATGTACTCTTCTTTGCTGTTATTGAGCACTATTACTAACCGCATGTTAAGTAAGTTGTCACCATGACAACAATCATGATGAGGGCAGAAAGGATTAACAGAGACAAAGATCGTCAGTGTGTTTATCATTGCTGTGCACTAAATTGCTAAACCTTTTACAGTTCAACTTGACAGGCATATTTTGGCTCTGTCTAATGACTGCTGCTTTTTAAATCTTCAGGAGGTACAGCAACAGCAACAGCTCCATCTGCCATGGATTAATGTTGACCATCAACCGACTGCTTTCCAATCCACAGATCCGCTCGGCGTCGGAAAGGCGAGTGTGAGTCTAACTGTTGTTCCAGGCAACTCTCTTATCTGAGATAACAAGGAGAGGAGTGTCTTATAAGTGCTTCACCAACCTCGTTTGAGCAGTCTCTGACTAGCCCAAAGAGAGTCATGCCAGCAGTTATTCCAGTTAAAGACAGAGCATCTGAGTTTTGCAACCTGGCAGACAGTAGCAGATGAAATGAAAAGGCCCTCATTATCTTATTACAAGTCACCTGTCTGGAATACACCATCTCCAGTCAGTTCCTTTGGTGTCAGCCACACTGTGTGGACCATCTCAGCTTGATCTTCAAAGGCTCTCAATGCAGACTGCCCTGGTAGCTATCTGCAAAAGCAAGGTTCACCTCACTGAAGAAAAAATTCACCACTAGTTCCTGTTCTTAATTGTGCAAACCCCACAAACTCAGTTGCTTCTGATGTGGATACCTTTGAATTGGGCATCAGGGTGTGCTCTCCAAATAACAAAGAGAACATCCAAAAGTCCACCTGGTATATTATTCATCTGAAGCTATCCCCCAAATAATAGACTTGTGATGTTGGTAACCAGGAGTTTCGTGCCATCAGTTTGTTGCTGGAGGAGAGGAGACATCTGTTTGGATGGGGCTTTCCATCCCTCCACTGTGCTCATGGACCACCTAGCTAGGTGGGCCATGTCCTTTACTAAATTCTCTGTTTACATTTAAATTTTAACTATCATCAATGTTCAGTGAATACCAAATGATCGTATCTCACATGTATCCCCTATGCCAGACACCATGCTGCTGCTCAACAGCTTGGTTGTCTCATTTCCTGGATCCAGAAATAACAACTGCAGTAGCTGGTAACCCCACCCTTCGGAGTAAGCTCATTAAGGGGCAATAAGGTTGCAAAGGTTTTGAGAGAGCTTTTTGCTTTTACCCATCATGAGATGTTTCATGTGTGACACCTTGATAACGAAAAGTCTGTTTATAGACCATCAATTTACTAACCCAGCTGATATTAATTTGCAGAGATAGGGGGTGTAATTATTTATGGATTTTAGCTGATTCTTAGCCTTACCTTGCCTTGAAGAACTGCTTTTTCTTAGCGTGTTCAACACTTTTTTCCCGTCTCATTCCACTTTACTACACATAGCTTTATTTATGGACTTTATTGTTGTGAATTCTTTATATTTCCGGATGTCTTGAGTTAATGCTAATGTCTGGTGAATATTTCATGTGAAGAGCCTCATTGGAAATATATATTTACTGGAAAGAAATGCTGACGCGTTCAATGCTTATTTCCCCCACTGTAGAATCTGGGTGAGAACATTACACTCACTGGTTCTCACCTTCACTCACTATCCTGATTTCAACTGTCAGGTGGAGAGACCAGAGCAGGAAATCATCTGGAAAACCCCACTCGCCTTCAATTTGAATGTATCTACTTCCCTATGAGGAGACCCCTTACTCAAGACAGAGATCCACAGATATTGTCCAGGTGTCACAACACTACCAATTCCCCTAACTCCCATCACCATGCACACAAAATGGCATCTTGGAACTGGCTACTAGATTTAACTTATCTCATGATATGTCCTCTCAGTTGTCATATCAAGATCCTCTAGAGTCTTCATCAAGTCCACAGCTCCACACCTCAGGAGCAACTCATAGAGGTGTCTTCATCAATATACAGTGCCTTGCGAAAGTATTCGGCCCCCTTGAACTGTTCGACCTTTTGCCACATTTCAGGCTTCAAACATAAAGATATAAAAGTGTAATTTTT
>JAFFST010048086.1:12188-17051 GCA_022414735.1 Noturus placidus | reverse complement strand
GAAGACTTTGGAGTGGCCTAGCCAAAGTCCTGACCTGAATCCTATTGAGATGTTGTGGTATGACCTTAAAAAGGCCGTTCATGCTCGAAAACCCTCTAATGTAACTGAATTAGGACAATTCTGCAAAGATGAGTGGGCCAAAATTCCTCCAGGTCGCTGTAAAAGCCTCATTGCACGTTATCGCAAACGCTTGGTTGCAGTTGTTGCTGCTAAAGGTGGCCCAACCAGTTATTAGGTTTAGGGGGCAATCACTTTTTCACACCACTGTATATACTAGGTATGTGGTACATGTGAAAGTAGCATCCACATGAATATCAGCACCCAAGGTTTCCCAGCAGAACATTGCCCAGTGCATCACACTACCTCCACCAGTTTGCCTTCTTTCCCATAGTGCATCCTGGTGCCATCTCTTCCCCAGGTAAACGGCGCACACACACCCGGCCGTCCACATGATGTAAAAGAAATTGTGATTCATCAGACCAGGCCACCTTTTTCCACTGCTCCATTGTCCAGTTCTGAATCTCAAGTGCCAATTGTAGGTGTTTTCAGTGGTGGACAGGGGTCAGCATGGTCACTCTTACCATAAGCAGCGAGCTTCAGTGCACCATGTGTTCTGACTCCTTTCTGTCATAACCAGTCTTAACTTTTTCACCAATTTGTGCTACAGAAGCTCTTCCATGAGACTGGACCAGACAGGCTAGCCTTCGCTCCCCACGCGCATCAATGAGCCTTGAGCACCCATGACCCTGTCTCCGGTTCACCGGATGTCCTACCTTTTTTAAGTGTGTTCTGACTCATTCGTCTACCCATCACAATTTGGTTCAGGTAACATTTTAACGTGTGTGTGTGTGTGTGTGTGTGTGTGTGTGTGTGTGTGTGTGTGTGTGTGTGTGTGTAATATCCAAATAAGCTTTACAGATGTTTATTGGAAAGGGTTTAAACATTGTTTTTCATGTTTGTTCAATGAACCAATTATTGCACGTACACTAAGAGTTTACAAGGAGTACACAATTAAGGTCACAGTTACACCAGAAGAACGATGTCTATGGTTCCTGCTCACCTGCGTGAACATACCAAAGACCTGCATAGAGGGAGGCATGAGGACTGCTGATGTGTCCAGTGCAATAAACTGTAATGTCTGTAATGTAAAACACCTAAGACAGTGCTACAGGGAGACAGGAAGGACAGCTGATCGTCCTTGCAGTGGAAAATTACATGTTACCGTGTTCCTCCAGACGTGATCGAGAACCTGCATATGCTTTGGTGGAAGAGTGGAGTAACATCTCACACCAAGAATTTGACCAAGAACTGACCAATCTGGTGCAGTGTAGTACTTAAAGCTTCTGGAGGCCCCAGATACTGACTGTGAATTTTTATATAGACCCCCCCCCTTTGTTCAGGGACGCATTATTCCAGTTCTGTTCCTCAAATGTCTCTGAAACCTGTTCAGTTTATGTCTCAGATGTTGAATCTTTTTATGTTAATACAAATATTTACACATGTTAAAAAATTTGCTGGAAATAAAAGCAGTTGACTGCGTGAGGACGTTTCTTTTTTTGAGATACTGAACAATAACGTGGCAGCATTTGTGAAAACCGGAGACACCATCAGCTACTTATCAAGAACTTCATGGGCTGGGTTTGGTGGTTTACAAGAAGGAGGAGCTGTGGCTTCCAGGACTGGAGTATGACACTATAGTGAGAGATTTTTGTATAAACGCTATGGAAGTCTTAGGCCTGAGCTAAGTGGATTGGACATAGTGGCATGTTCTTATACACTCATACACTGATTCATTCAAAATCTGGAGCCGCTGTCCTTCAAACCTTACCTTCACCATTCCTTAACCCCAAATAAGATATTAAATGTTAATGATCATCCTCTACACGACAAGATGACCTTCCTGGACACAATGGACTGCTGTACCTTTGAGCTGAAGATCTCCAGGGAGGGATTAAGCATGCAAGGATGTTTTTTCAAGAGATGAGAGAAGATCTGATATCGATTAGAACCCATGGCTAAATATAGAGCACTGAGTAAACAAGCTTCTACAGTCCCTCTGATTTACGGTATAGTTTAAAGTAAACTACATACATTTTGTTCTATTACAGCACTTTTGATGTCTTGCTTGAAACACTAATGCAGTAAATATCACACTTATTTACACTTTACCAGCAATATGATAAACTGAATGTTGAAACGAGTTGTCTTGTGTTTTGTGTTCAATCAACGAATTAATGCTAAAATCGTTTTTATCTCACAGTAAGAAATAGAATATTATTACCCTCTATTTTGATGCTTAATAATCAATAAGAGATGCGTGCTTAGTATTACTCACCTGACACTTCAATAGCGTTTTTACTACCCATCGCACAAATAGAAAGACGGTAAGGCACACGGTGTGTGTTTTCCCTCTTCTTGAACAAGATTAAAAAGAAACATCTCTGGTAAATCTGCCAGTTCCGTTGTCGAACACTGCATTTGAATTTAATGGCATGGGTTATATTGGGCTCGCTTGACACCCACGTTTTCACTCAATGAGATCAATGCTTTTATTTGACAAATTGGGACTGTGTTCAGTATCTTCAAATTTGTGGTTTCTGAGGGAATAATTAGAGGGCTGGATGAGACGCAGGCTTCTGAGTGCAAACGCACATGTCATCTTTGTCAAAAAATTGTTTAACAAACTGTATTGTTCTGAAAGTACTGTAGCGTACATGGCGGTTCTCTATTGCGGTTCTCATCGTTTTAATTGTTGTTTATTTTTCTGCAATTCATTATGTTTTCCTTCGCATTTCCTTCCACTATAGAGCTGTCTTTTCTTATACCACACTACTGCATATTAGAAAGGAACATATAAGAGCGTTGCAATAACTTGAGAACACGTCTCCTGATAAAGACATGACTATTGGAGCATTCTACATACCAGTCCATTGTACCTGCTTGGTAGGAATTTGGTAGGAAAAAGATTTATAACTTAATGTGACCTGTAAAAGTCTGATTCCCACACCATGAAAGATCATATCATATCAAATATTTGATAAGCTAATTATAGGATAAACATCACAGCTTTCCAACAGGACCGTTTGACCAATCGGGCTTGGTTATACAGTCTTGACACCAATCGGAAGTCTGTTCATTCGGCAGAAAAGGTTTGTGTGCAGCATTGGCAACCCATCTGTGCTGAAAGAAATTATATACAACACCTCATATTTATTTGAAATAGGAGCATATGTACTGACTGTTAAACCTAGGTATCAAAAAATGGACAAAAACAAGCATACACATCTTTCAAAGGGGTGAAATTAAGTTTTTAATGCTTAGGTGAAATGCATAATCCTAGTCTAAAGAATTCTTTCTTTTATATTTTAACAAAATTTCTTTGTATGTTGTAGCACGCTCCAGCATGACAGTGATGCGCGCTCCATGAAGACATGGTTTGGCAAAGCTGGTATAGAAGAACTTGAGTGTCCTGCACAGTGCCCCGACCTCAACCCTACTGAACAACTTTGGGATGAACTGGAACACCAGATCTCCTCACCATTCCGACATCAGCGCCTGATCTCACTAACGCTCTTGGGGTTGAGTGAACACAAATCCCCACAGCCACGCCCCCAAAATCTAGTAGAAAGTCTTCCCAGAAGAGTGGAGGTTATTAAAACAGCAAAGGGGGACAAAACCTGGAATCTGATCTTCACCCAACAGGTATGAGTGTGATGATCAGGCGACAACAAACTTTTGGACATATAGTGTATAATTTTTTGAAATTTCTCAGATTTAACCCATGAAATTAGATGACCATTGTGTAAGTGTTATTTAATATGAGCTAAAAGGAAAAGCATGTTGTTTACCTGCCGTTTAAAAAAAAATTAAATAATACATCATTTCTATCATCATGAGTAAGAGGATATTACCTATTATAAAGGTAAAAGTAAAAACAAGTGATACTGTGATCATTCGATATTTAATTTCAGAATGTGTTTCAACGTCCTTGTTTTAAGGTCTTTGTGCATCTTTGTGCAGTCCATTCAACTCATTGTAGATGAATGTGTTTCTACTCAAAGATCTGAAATACACATGAAAGCAGGAAATGGTAGTGTTCCTATTCCATTTGTGTGCACAGGGCATGTACACACACGCATACTTACATTTCCTGTTGCTAGTTGGCAATGCACTCATGTTCCCACATTTCTCACCCACACTGAGCATGAGACAGGTTGTGTGTGTGTGTGTGTGTGTGTGTGTGTGTGTGTTCAGAAGAGAGGAGAATGCTGGTCCAGGAACACACAGAGTTGGATGTACACATCTCCTGACACCCGGATCTTTCCAAGTGTGTGTGTTGTACCTGTCACTGTAAA
Source organism: Noturus placidus (assembly GCA_022414735.1). Taxonomy (NCBI): domain Eukaryota; kingdom Metazoa; phylum Chordata; class Actinopteri; order Siluriformes; family Ictaluridae; genus Noturus; species Noturus placidus. The sequence continues at coordinate 12,696 of JAFFST010048086.1, read as the reverse complement.
CATGTCTGATCTGCCAGTCTCTCTCAGGCCCACTCTATCAGCAACTGAAATCATAGCACCATCATAACTATGTGCTGATTTGAAATAGGCCAGTGTTTATCTGTGTAATTTTATTCAGGATTATGAAGACGTTCAGGTCATTGAATTGTCTAATAGTAGAAAATCTAGGTGACTGGACATTAATTATCATCTATTTATGATCAAGTCCAGTTACCTGTTAGAACATCATCCTGTTATAGTAGTTTCAGTAGTTTAATATAATCTCAAGCTTAAAATTCTCTTATTTTGCTTGGTTGAAATTAATTTAATTTTTCAAATTGTAAAGTAGGGCGGCTGTGGCTCAGTCGCTAGAGCGGGTTGTCCACTAATCCACTAATCGTGGGGTTGGTGGTTCGAATCCCTGCCCGGGTGATCCCATGCCGAAGTGTCCTTGGGCAAGACACTGAACCCTAAGTTGCCCCCGATGGCAAGCTAGCACCTTGCATGGTAGCTTTGCACCATTGGTGTG
>JAFFST010048086.1:4688-7188 GCA_022414735.1 Noturus placidus | reverse complement strand
TGAAAAAGTATAAAGTGTAAAAACGGCAAGGGGATTTGTCAAAGCTACAGTCACTGGAAATGCGAAATGCTTTTGTAAATAAAATGCAGATCATTAATGAAATCCAAAGTTAAAAAAAAAAAAATAAATAAACAAATTCAATAATTAAAAAAAAAAAAATTACCAAAGGGAATGAAGGATTTTCTGCGTGGCTTTAAAGCACGTCGTCTAAGACATGTTTCCACTTCCGCATATGAAGTGTTAAAACATGCCGACACTACGCTGACATGGTGAATACATTAAAAAAGAAAGAGGGAAAAAAGTTACAAAATAAATTGACACACATGTAAACTCAGCTGCCAAGTGGTTGCAAGTGCTACACATTAAACTGACCCTCACATTTGTTTTAGTACTTTAGTATGTGGGAATGGGACTGTCACTGGCTGATTTGGAAATGAAATCTGTCAAATTTATTAAAAATGATAGAAAAACAAAACAAAAAGAAGAAAAAGAAGCAGAAGAAGAAGAAGAAGAAGGTTTACAGAGCTGTAGCTGTTTATAATTCAGTTGTAGCTGATTTGAATGGGTTTGTCTAAAAAATGTCAGCAAACAAAAACAAATAAAATCAAATGTGAATCAAAATTTCGACGTCGTATTTTTTTTCTTTTATACGAAATCAAAATACAGTCTGTCCAAAATAGAGTCGACTTGAGGTGACTACTTTGTCTTCAAATGGATCTGTCTCTTGGTTGCGTAAGAGTGTTTTTGTAAATAACAACAACAAAAAATAAAAGCCACATTTGGAAGGGAGGAAATTGAAAGAAGAAGAAAAAAAAAACAATAAAGGACAAAACCCCAAATCTGTGTTAGAAAAGGTTCGTCAGGGTCGTTTGCGGGGGACTCCCAGACTCGTGGCTGTCCAAACTAGAGGTGACTGAGGTGACTACGGTGATAGAGGGATTGGTCAGGTCTGTTAGCGTGCTGGCTGTGCTTGGCGGGGTCAGAGCACCACTGTCGGAGGAGGGTGCGGGAAGTGACGTGCCGTCAGCCTTCTCGACACCCCCACTCTCCTGCCGCAAAACGTTCCGTCTGAATTTGGCCCGCGCGTTTTGGAACCAGACCTGCAAACCAACCCCAATGCCTTTTACTTTTTGTGTTTGTGTGTGCTGTTGGGATACTGTTACATTCCTAACGTTTAGAATATTTACAAAAAAAAAGTATAATGAAAACAAAAAAGATGATGAAGTAAAGAAAACACTAAGACCTTAACCTATACATTCCTATTCATGTACTACATGGCATATAAATACTTGTACTATGCATTATTTACAACAATATTACAGGAATGGCTTATTCATTAAGTCGACAAGTACAAAATACGCCTTTCTGCAAAAATCTGTACATTCCTGTTAATGCTTCCTTTATAATTCTTTGTTCGGTCGCTGTACGGCGCTTTGATTCATTTCCAAATAAATTTAAAAGACTGTAATAAATGTTGAATTATAAATTGATCAATGAAATCATTCAAATTGAATTGTATAATTGAGTAATAATAATAATAATAATAATAATAATAATAATAATAATAATAATAATAATACATTTCATAAATGTCTTCCCTCTCTTTAATCACGAACTTCCATCTTAAACATCCTAAACCTAACACCTAAAACTCAGATTTCGAAAGGTAAGAGTTAACCCTCTCTATGTTTTCATGTCTCGACAACAACGTGCTTAAATCACTACAAGGACATGAATGGAAAAGTAAAGCTAAATGATATGACATGGAATAACTCAAGCTTGGATGAATGATATGAGAGGAAATCTCCACTAAAGGGGGCACATGAAATAAGATCTAGGGGTGTTTTTTTTCTTTTGTAAAAGACAGAAGCCGACGCTTACCTGCAGCACTCTTTTGGTGAGGCCCGTCTTCTGCGCAAGCTGCTTTAAATCCTTGGCATCAGGGTTGTGATTGATGGCGAAGTAGGACTTCATGGTGCGAAGCTGGTGGTGCTTGAAGGACGTGCGCATGCGTTTGGTCTTCTGCGATGGAGCATATGCCTGCTGGTCTCGATCCAGATGCTCGGATTCGTTCTCATTACAACCTGAGACAAAAAAGGAATAATATATATATATATACATATATATATATATATATATTTAAAAATCATGATTCAAATTAAAAATCATGAACCATGATCATTTTCCCCCTCAGTTTTTGTTTTTTCTTCCTGTCTTGTTGTGTATTATGTCTCAGTATTTGTTTTCAGGTTTGTGTTCTCTCACTTTACGGAACCGTGCATTGTGAAGTGTCTGAAAAACTCACAGTGAGACTCCAAACAAACAAAAATACGGACAAATAATCAAGAATTCTTTTACTAATGTTATATATTGGATTAGTTTGGACCTCTGGATAAGTGTGTAGGGACATTTCAAATCAATTTCAACCACCAAAGCACAAAGATTTACAAATATATATATATATATATATATATATATATATATATATATATATATATTT
>JAFFST010048085.1:217092-227591 GCA_022414735.1 Noturus placidus | reverse complement strand
GCAAAGTGTCATTTCTTCAGTGTTGTCACATAAAAAGATCTCATGAAATATTTACACAAATGTGAGGAGTGTATTCACTTTTGTGAGCTAATATATATATATATATATATATATATATATATGTATGTTGTTAAGTCCTTTTCGGAGGCACTCCTTGTGAGTGGGTTATTAACGAGTGTGCATTTCTGGGGAACATGGAAAGGATGGGGTACTTTCGGGTTAGCCTATGCTAGCGAGCTGTTTCCATCCAATGTTGACAGTCTCATGTCATGATCTGTCCAGAAGGTCATGCATTCTCCAGTGTTTCCCTGTTCTTACATTCCCAATGTTCCAGGGTTTTCTCTCCCAAGTGTTTCTGTGGTGTTTGTGCGTGTGTCTCTGGGCGTGGCGTTCCAGCTCTCGGCAGGCCAAGTGAATCAGTGAATCACCTGCGGCTCATTAGCTCATCTATCAGCCGTGTATATAAACCCCGGTTCTTCAGCCACTCATTGCCAGATTGTTCTGGCTTCAGTGCAGTACACTTTCGGCTTTCCTCGACTTTGCGTTTTTGGTATGTCCAGTGCCTTCTTTGTTGAGTTTCAAAGTGATTACCGTGTCTGTTTTCTCCTTGCATTTCTGGTCCACCTCTGCCGCTTTTTCCTGCTTGCCCTTGACTCACTTCCTGCTATGCCCAGCAGCAATGCACGCTCATGGCTCACCAGTTCTGCATTTAGCTTCCACAATGCCGACAACAGTAAAGCCTGCTCCAGCCCACTCCCACTTCTCTTGTGGCGTTTCGACTGTCATGTGGAGGACCAGAGTTCAAATCCCAATATTGACTGCACATTGTCCCATTAATTTTTCACACAATCCAGCCTGCAATTCATGTCAATAAATCCTGTTAACCTTCAGTCATCATGTCTGTGGTGTGTCTTTGGGTCTCCAGTCTCTGTGGCCTTAACAGAATAATTTGGCCACCTAGAAGAACCAGCCCCCTCACCGTCATCCTTGTCCCATCAAGGTGCAGTCCTGGGCCATGGCCCAGATGTCTTCCAGCACTCAACCTAGTCAGCCTACCCCAGAGACCCTCCCTGCTTCCACTCCAAGTCTCTCTTAACCTAGGCCACTGCTGTGTGGGGCTGTCTCTGCCTTCACTGCTGAACTTTGGAGGGTTTTTGACAACCCCTGTACAAGGGATGGAGGCCAGTAAGTGTCTGCTTTAGCTCTGCCAGGGGCCCCGCAGTGTGGTGGAGTATTCGGTGGAGTTCCAGTCTGGGAGTCTGGGTGGAATGAGGAGACACTCCAGAGAGCATTCCTGAACGGGCTCTAAGTGCAGTTGAAGGATGAGCTAGCCATGACTCTCTAGATGCTCTGATTTCCCTCACCATTTGGCTGGATAATCACCTATGAGAGTGGCACTGAGAGAGGGCTGGCGGGCCCCAAGCCTCCCTTCTGCCTCTCTGCTTGTACAGCAACACAGCTGAGGAGCTTCATCCAAGTCCTCAGGTCACTTTAAGTTCCCCGAACCAGCAGAGGAATCCATGCAGATAGGTCATGGTCAGCTCACCCCGGCCAAACACGATCACAGTTCCAGTTTGGAGCGTGAATCTACTGTTGCCAATCAGTCCACTTCATCGCCACCTGTCACCTTCACCCAAAATTAGGGCTTGCTGGTAGAAAGTGAGTTACTGGTGAGCCACTCATCTCCCCATCCCAGCTCCAAGTTCGTGCTACCCTGCACCACCACCTCATCTCCATTCCCCTAGTGGCCCTGATTGACTCCAGTGCTGAGGACAGCATTCTGGATCAGGAGTTAACGTCCCACTCTGGCCTCCTTGTGGAACCTCTGGATCCCTCCCCCTCCACACTCATGACTAATATGCTGGATGGGAGATTGGCTAAGGCCACCCACCATAATGTCCCATTCAAGATTATCTCCTCCCCAAGCAGCCCCTTGGTTTTGGGCCACTCCTGGCTGAGCAAACACAACCCCAAGATAGACTCGTCAGCCGGGAGAGTTGTCACCTGGAGTCCCCACTACCATTCCTCCTTTCTGAAATCCACCCTTCCACCCATAATGTCTGCTAGTGCCCCTCCTACCCTCAACTCTCCATACCTCTCACCCATTCCCCCCAAGAAACTTGACCTGGCACAAGATTTTAGCAAGGATGGGACCCTGTCGCTACCACTTCAGTGCTCTTACGACTGTGCCATCGACCTTGTTACTAGGACCACACTGCCCTCTGATAGACTGTATAATCTATCCCATCCTAAGAGGGAAGCCATGAAGAAATAGATCTCAGATTCCCTTGGGCTGGCATCATCCATCCTTTCTCCTCTCACCTGGGTGCAGGCTTCTTATTTGTGGACAAAAAGGACAAAATCCTTCACCTTTGTATTGACTATCAGTGTCTCAACAACATTACCGTCAAAAATAAGTAACCCCTACTGCCCTTTGAACAACGCATCTTCACTAAATTTGGAGCTCGTCCAGATTAGAGAAGGAAACAAGTGTAAGACAGCATTCAATAACCCCCAGGGCCACTTAGAATACCTGATTATGCCATTTGGACTCACCAATGCCCCGGCAGTGTTCAAAGCCCTGATCAATGACATTCTCTGGGATTTCCTGAACCATTTTGTCTTTGTATACCTAGACAATATATTGATCTTCTCCTGAACCCCTGCTGAGCACATCCTTTACATCTGTCAGGTCCTGCAGACCGGTTTGTCATTGAGAGTGGGCAAGTGAGGGTGGACCCCAAGAAGATCCGTGCGGTCATTGATTGGTCCAGACCTACCACCCAGAAGCAGCTTCAATGATTTTTGGGCTTTGCTAACTTCTACTGCAGGTTCATATGAGACTACAACCCCCTCACGTTTTCTTTCTTGGTATGTCCAGTACTTTCTTTGTTGAGTTTCCTCATGCTTACCCTCCTTTTCTCCTGTTTTCTCCTCGCATTTCAGGTCCACCACTCCAACTACTGACTGCTCGCTCTCGACTCACTTCCTGCTATGCCCACAACGTCTGGCTCCCCCATTGCACCAGCACTGCAGTCAGCTTCCATACTGCTGGAAACACTCAAGCCTGCTCCAGCCCAACCACACTGGTACCAGGGGTGCTAACCACATGAAGATGTAACAAGACTCCTGCTGGCTTACATGTTCCTTATATATTACATGTTTCCTCTTTTTGCAAATCCAATCACAGGTCTCCACACATATCCTTGTTAAGTATCTCTAAGGAATCCTGGTTTTTATATTTTACTTCTGCCTTAAACTTTTCCTTATCTCTTTCCTTTGTCTGTTGTCTCACAACATTATATGCATCATCATTTTTTACAGTTATACTATATGGTCTATTATCTTTTCCAGCAGTTACTTCCTTATCTACTGTTGATTTATTTCAACCTCGGATGAGCACCAGATTTTTCTCTTGTCATGGTTGAGTGAGCATTCTAATGATCTAGACAGTACACTTGTTCCTCTTTTTGTTATCTACTATGTGCAGCCATCTCCTCTATCTTTGCTCCTTGTCTGACCCTTTGTAGGATCAGACATGTGCTTGTGACTTTATCTGTTCTATATCTTTATGCGTTCTTCTAGCTTAGACATATGGTCAAACATCAACAGCCCTGGGCCTTCTAAGATGAACCCTGGACCTTTCACACAAACCCACTCTCATGTTTTCCCCAGATGCCCTTAGTCTTGGTTGCAGCCAAGCGCACACAAATGTCATACTGGCCTTTGTTTCTTAATAAAGAACCATGTGCCCAATATGACACACTGTGAAATTTTATTCTGTAAAAAGCAAAGAGTAATGTTTCTTTTTTGTTATTGATAATCTTCTTTTGGATATATTCTGTTAATAAACAAGCCCATCATATGCAACCACCACATCATCTAATGTCAAATCTAGCTGTCTTTAGGTTTTAATATTTCAGTTGACCTTTCAATATCTTTTGTTCCTTAGTTTATATACATTATATCTTATTTTATCCCACATTTCCTACAGGCCTTATTGGATTCGAAATAAACTGGGACCTTAGAATTATAACGTAGTGTTGGAAACCACTGGAGAAGATGTACACGTTGCACATGTATGCAGCCATAAAATGTTTTCCAAATGCTGAGGAGTTGGAGGACCAGAAGAGGAGATGACTCCAGGACATATTTCAAGAAACCTTACACGAGGAGGAGTTCCCTGGCTTTAGTTTTGTTTTTTTTTTCTTCCTAAAAAACATGGGTTGTTGTAGCTGGTGGGGGAGTGTGGCATAAAAAAAATAAAATAAATAAATTGTGTACCACCCCTTTTGTTCACTTTCACTTTCACTGTCATGTCCTCCCAACTATGATATGTAAGAATTTGGAGGAGAGCGCCAATTAAGTTGAAAGAATAAATGTATATATAGGGGCAAGGTTTAGAGAATGAATGGGGCATGTTCATCTGACTAGAAATGTTTTCGGGGGCAGTCCTTGCAAATGGCAACTGCCTCATTGTCAACTTCATGAATGAAATGGAGTTTTGCACTGTACTCCCAAAACCGGAGGCTTTGTGGAGCAGTTCAAATTAAACAAGCAAAATGGGCTGTTGCTCTCTGCCACCTGTGCTACCAACTTGGTCATTGGTTTCATATGCATGCTCACATACATATATATATATATATATATATATATATATATATATATATATATATATATATATATCTCACGTGTATTTCACTGCTCTTCTGACTGAGCCGCTGCATACTGACTCCGCTCTGTAGCGTTTTTTTCTTCTAAAGCCCGCGGTGCAGGTGTGTTTTTTCGAGAGAAGAACATAGTAATCGGTAGTTGTTGTCGTCGCTCTTCTTTCGACATTATGGGTTTTAGATAAACTTTAAATTGCAAGAGAATTTGCAAACTTAAATTTGGCAAGCTGTTTTACGTACGTGTATAAACTGCAACGTTATTGACACACAGGTAGAGAAGAAGCGGAGAGACTGTTTAGCCAATCAGAATGCAGAACACAATGCACGATGCAAATCCGTGAGGCAGCGAGACCGTGAAAGGTGAACCGCGACATAGTGAGGGTTCACTGTATACAAATAAAATTGAATCAAACTATATACACATTGTACATTGTACATTATACAGTGGGGGAAAAAAGTATTTGATCCCCTGATGATTTTGTACGTGTGCCCACTAACAAAGAAATGATCAGTCTATAATTGTAATGGTAGGTTTATTTGAACAGTGAGAGACAGAATAACAACAAAAAAATCCAGAAAAACGCATGTCAACAATATTATAAATTGATTTGCATTTTAATGAGGAAAATAAGTAATTGAATCCTCTGCAAATCATGACTTAGTATTGGTAATGACTTAGTAATTACTTTTCATTTTCAATGCTCTGGCTGAGGGAAGGATGTTCTCACTCAAGATTTGACGGTACATGGCCCCGTCCATCGTCCCTTTCATGCGGTGAAGTTGTCCTGTCCCCTTAGCATAAAAACACCCCCAAAGCATAATGTTTCCACCTCCATGTTTGACGATGGGGATGGTGTTATTGGGGTCATAGGCAGCATTCCTCCTCCTCCAAACACGGCGAGTTGAGTTGATGCCAAAGAGCTCCATTTTGGTCTCATCTGACCACAACACTTTCACCCAGTTGTCCTCTAAATCATTCAGATGTTCATTGGCAAACTTCAGACGAGCATGTATATGTGCTTTCTTGAGCAGGGGCGCTACAAGATTTCAGTCCTTTATTGTGTAGTGTGTTACCAATTGTTTTCTTGGTGACTATGGTCCCAGCTGCCGTGAGATCATTGACAAGATCCTCCCGTGTAGTTCTGGGCTGATTCCTCACTGTTCTCATGATCATTGCAATTCCATGAGGGAGGTTGACAGTTCTTTTGTGCTTCTTCCATTTGCGAATAATTGCACCAACTGTTGTCACCTTCTCACCAAGCTGCTTGGCAATGGTCTTGTAGCCATTCCAGACTTGTGTAGGTCTACAATCTGGTCCCTGACATCCTTGGAGAGCTCTTGGTCTTGGCCATGGTGGAGAGTTTGGAATCTGATTGATTGATTGCTTCTGTGGACAGGTGTCTTTTATACAGGTAACAAACTGAGATTAGGAGCATTCCCTTTAAGAGTGTGCTCCTAATCTCAGCTCGTACCTGTATAAAAGACACCTGGGAGCCAGAAATCTTTTTGATTGAGAGGGGGTCAAATACTTATTTCCCTCATTAAAATGCAAATCAATTTATAACATTTTTGACATTTGTTTTTCTGGATTTTTTGTTGTTATTCTGTCTCTCACTGTTCAAATAAACCTACAATTAAAATTATAGACTGATCATTTCATTGTTAGTGGGCAAACGTACAAAATCAGCAGGGGATCAAATACTTTTTTCCCCCACTGTACATATTGAATATATATGTACTGATGGATCATACCATAGGATGGCATACAGTAGGAATTTAGGTGTACTTAGTCCAGGAATACAGTATTTTGTTAAGCATCATTTATAATAATCCTTTATGAATACAGCTCCTAATAGTTATGAATAATATATAATTCATTGACACATTACAATGCAGTTTCAGTAAAGGTCCATCCTTCATAATACTATGTAATATTAGCGTAATATTACATAATACGCATTCCATGAAGAACTGTGTAAGCATACTCATTATAATAATATTATTGTATCATGTTTATGCTAATCTATGATGTACATTTATATTTATTCATTTAGCAGATGCTTTTATCCAAAGCGACTTACAAATGAGAGCACACTCACATACCATTGGTAGCAGAGGTTCCATGCAAGGTGCTATCTTGCCATCGGGGGCAACTTAGGGTTCAGTGTCTCGCCCAAGGACACTTCGGCATGGGATCACCCGGGCCGGGATTCGAACCACCAACCCTACGATTAGTGGATTGGTGGACAACCCGCTCTACCGACTGAGCCACAGCCACCATGTATGTACAGTTGGGTGAAAATATTCAATGTATAGAAAGATAAAGGATAGAAACCCTCTGTTACTGTAGGAATCATTGTGGGACTCAAATTTGACAAGTTATTATTAGACAGTGGAGCATTCTCAGCACAGCAGTGGCACTGACAAGGTGGTGGCATGGTTTTGTGTGTGTGTGTGTGTGTGTGTGTTTGTTTGTGTGTTTGTGTGTGTGTGTGCACACAAGGACGCGTGTGTCTGTATATGTGTGAGACTCTACTACTAATGTATCCTGTGTATGACCTTTGATTTTTTTCCTCTTTTTATCCATTCTGAATTCGATTTATTTGCTAATAAACTCTGTATTTGAATCCTATTTTTTTTTCCCTTTTTTTTCTGAGCATTTCCACAGCTGGGTTCCTGCTGAGTTAACACTACATGTATGATTAATTATTAATTACAGTACAGGTAGTAGGGTAGTAGGAAATGGTCTCATGTGTGCACAACAGACAATATATCATTGTCTGTAAGGCGAGAACAACAAACTTATGGCCTTAGAGTAAAATAAGTAATAACTGTACAGTCTTGGTAAATGTAGTGACACTATATGCTGTGTGCTGTAGAATGTTGGAACATAAGCTTTAAGTTATTGGTATTTATATCAATATGGGATGGAATTCCACCATGTCTCTATATGTCCTAACACCATCCCATTACACACAGGTATAGTAGATCTCATCTTAAAGTTATTTACATATTTTTTATATTTTTATGTTGACGTGATTTGTTACACATTATTGTGCAAAATGTAAATATTTTTAATATTTTGGCCATTATAAATTCTTATTTTTACAATCTGTTGACATTTATCCCCAAGGCTTTTATTATATATAATATAACACCCTTCCAAAATGCTGTCAACACATCATTTCTTGTGCTGGAAGAAATGTAAAACAAATAAATTAGTACAAAACTTAAAAACAAAATGGATCATACTAAGGTAAAGTAGTGAATACAAGTAGAGAATTCAATTTTAAAGAAATGATGTTTGTGAATTACAGTATATGACATGAATGTGGAGCAGCAGTTTCCACTCTGTCTAAAAAAAAAAAAAACTGTTCACTCTCAGTCATTCAAAGCTGTATATTTCCAGAGTATATGGCTTAAGCTGTGAATATGGATTTCATGTAACAGAGATTGAGAGGGAGAGCTTAGCATCGGTGCAATAGGCAAATGTAAGGGGCGCCATCTATCCATAGTGGCATGAGTGTGTTTTGTGTTTACACATGATTTTATGGAGATGTTGGAGATCCTGGTCCTTTCTGCTATCCGGACCTGCACGCACGGTCTCGGAGGTCCTACTTCTGGATGGAGCTCTCATCTACTCCAAATCCAGACTGCTGGGACAAAGGCTTTTCAAAGCCAAACAGATTACATAAAAAACAATAATTGTCTCTTTAACAATATCTGTTGTTACCCAGATGAGGATGGGTTCCCTTCTGAGTCTGGTTCCTCTCAAGGTTTCTTCCTCTTAAACATCTCAGGGAGTTTTTCCTTGCCATTGTCGCCACTCAGTGGTTTGCTCAGTTGGGTTAATGTCTCACTTTACTGTGTGTATACTGAGTTTTTATTCCTGTAAAGCTGCTTTGAGACAATATCTATTGTAAAAAGCACTATACAAATAAAATTGAATTGAATTAATTTTTTTTTGTTGTTGCTAATGCTATTGTAAGACTATTAATTCAAAATATTACAAAAAAGTGACTACATAGATGATATTTTCTGCCCTCAGCGTCACCAGGGACTGGTGCATCAAAGATTTGCTAATTTAAATAGCTAGCTAGAGTTAATGTCAGATACTTTTACCTTAATTTTAACAATCACAGATGGATGTGAATGTTAAGGAGTGATGGAAAGACTGTTCAGGTGTTGTTTGAGGAATAACCTCAAATATAACTATATCATTAATAATTTACAAAAATATACTTTTACTTAAGTGTGCTGCTGCATGAACCATTCCCTGTCTGCCTCAAGAAACCAGGCATGAGCCTACACTTCATCTTAGCTAGCCAATGTTTGCCCTGCTTGTAAAAGTAAAATAACATATTTTTATTTTTCTTTTCCATCCACTTTTGTAATTAATAGTTGTAAGCATTTGCATTTATTAATATCATGTAACAACCATATATTCCCATTCTCTCATTCAGACTCACTTTTGAAATATTGAATCCCACTCCTGCAAATCCTGGGCCTCCTGCAGACACCTTCTCTACCTCAGCACAGCCCATTGATGCAGCATCAAGTGGGGGTTTTGTTTCTAAAATAAAGTAAGTCTCTAAGACATAAACAATGCAGTATCTGTGTGAGTCTATGAACACAATGATCAGTGGTGGAATTGGTTGCAATGCAAGGAACATCAGCTAAAATCTTGTCGAGGGCACCCAATTGGTCAGGGCCAGACCTGCTGAGAGGGATGCAAGTGCAAGTAATTGTGCTTTAATAAGAACAATTTGACAAATCCAAAAAAAAAAAAACTAGGCAGAATCTAGATCACAAATCAGGCAAAATTCAGATGATGAGCAACCCTGATAAACTCGGCAAAGACAACAGATGTATATTGAGAAATTAGGCAAGGACAGACCAGAATAACGAACACAGTATAACAGGCTGAGTACTGTCAGATGTACAGAGGTATATATAATATGTCTACAATATGTATATACAATATCTCACAAAAGTGAGTAAACCCCTCACATTTCTGTAAATATTTGATGATATCTTTTCATGTGATAACAATGAAGAGATGAGACTTTGCTACAATGTAAAGTAGTGAGTGTACAGCTTGTGTAACAGTGTAAATTTACTGTCCCCTCAAAATAACTCAACACATAGACATTAATGTTTAAACCGCTGGCAACAAAAGTGAGTACACCCCTAAGTGAAAATGTCCAAATTGGGAAAAATTAGCCATTTTCCCTCCCCGGTGTCATGTGACTTGTTAGTGTTACAAGGTCTTAGGTGTGAATGGTGAGCAGGTGAGTTACATTTGGTGTCATCGCTCTCACACTCCCTCATACTGGTCACTGGAAGTTCAACATGGCACCTCATGGCAAAGAACTCTCTGAGGATCTGAAAAAATAATTGTTGCTCTACATAAAGATGGCCTAGGCTATAAGAAGATTGCCAAGACCCTGACACTGAGCTGCAGCATGGTGGCCAAGACCATACAGTGGTTTAACAGGACAGGTTCCACTCAGAACAGGCCTCGTCATGGGCGACCAATTTATTATTTGGTTCAGATGGTGTCAAGCGTGTGTGGCGGCAACCAGGTGAGGAGCACAAAGACAAGTGTGTCTTGCCTACAGTAAAGCATGGTGGTGGGACTGTCATGGTCTGGGGCTGCATGAGTGCTGCCGGCACTAGGGTGCTACAGTTCATTGAGGGAACTATGAATGCCAGCATGTACTGTGACATACTGAAGCAGAGCATGAACAGTATGCAGCATTCCAGCATGATAACGACCCAAACACACCTCCAAGATGACCACTGCCTTGCTAAAGAAGCTGAGGGTGA
>JAFFST010048085.1:96923-108156 GCA_022414735.1 Noturus placidus | reverse complement strand
TATATAATATTCTACTATTTGTGCACTTCTATTAGCTTGTATTCTATTATACCATTGTCATACAGCATTTACTTCTGAATCCCCATTAAGCGGTGCATTATGCAACAGCTCTGTAAACATTTTAGTCACTTTTAACTAAGATATTTTCTGTCTGTAGTAGACTTCTAAGACTTCTAAGAGTAAGTTTTAGAAGCTTTATACATTACATATTTGCCCTGGTTACTGAACAATCCTATAACACACGGGAATCGCTATCTGATAAAAGGCCACTGTCTTTTTAAGAAATCGTTTCCAATGACAGACTAAATTAGCATTTTCTTTTTTCTTTATGCCTTTTAGACCCAGAGCCATGATGTGTGGGCCCATAATGGCATTGTGTTCTCTGATGAGCCTGGCATTGCTGTTCTTCTGTGTTAATGCTGTGCCAGGACACAAGGACAAAATAGTATGGACAGCTAGGATCAAACGGCACACCACAGATGGTAGTGGCAACAACAACAATCAGAGCCAGCCCATGATTTTCAACCATGTGTACAACATTAATGTTCCACTAGAGTCCCTGTGCTCAGTGGATCTGGACTCAAAAGGGAGTGATATCACAGGGAGTGATAAATCGGTTGAGGATTATGAGGAGCAATCAATGAACTCAGACAGCCAGGTGACTTTCACCCACCGCATAAACATCCCCAAGGCAACGTGTTCATGCCCAGCTTCAGCCATGCTCCAGCAGCTAGCCAGTCGCATAGAGATGCTGGAGAGAGAAGTTTCACTGCTAAGAGCACAATGTAGCGGTGCTTGCTGTGGAGATAACTTGGTCCTGGGTGAGTCCATAATACATGTATTGTGTATTTCTTCAATATATTTTATGGTTGTTCTTTAGAAATTCTAGAATACATTTTCACACATTTTTCCAAGCTTGAAAAGGAATCTGGGGAAAATTGTTAATTTTCACCTAATTAAACAAAACAAGATGCATAGTGAAAGTATTTGAAGTGAAAAAATTACAAATATTTATTATTAATCCTTATTCTGTTTGGATCAGATTGATCCATTTTAAATTTGCAATAATGGAGGAATATGACATTTTGCTACATGATACTTCATGAATCAGGCTTAATTTCATTCAGTGTATTGATTATTATTTCTGGGGAAACCTTGAAGTTTGTTTTCTTTCTGACTGTATTTCTGAGATAAAAACATGGATGAATAATAAAAAATGAATAGCGGTAAAACTGAAGTTATGCTTATAGGTTCCCATCATCAAATTCTCAAAGCTGGTCCACTGTCTCTGTTTATTGATTGCTCTGTTCTAGAGAATCAAAGTAAAATGAGGAACCTTGGAGTCATTTTTGACACCAGTCTCATGTTTGATGCTTTTGTACTAAACCACTCTTAAAACATCCTTTTTTCATCTCACAAATATAGCAAGACTGCACTCTATGCTAAATTTCTCTGTAGCTGAAAAGCTGATAAACTCATCTATTGTCACTCGAATAGATTACCATAACGCCCTTTTAGCTGAAGTTTCTAAATCCAGACTTAATAAGCTCCAATATGTACAAAACTCTGCTGCCAGGATCCTGACTGGGACCAGGGCATGCAATCATATTACTCCTGTTCTGGAGTCCTTGCATGGGCTCCTAGTCAGGTTTCACGTCAGGTTTCATTTTATAATTTTAAAATTATGATGCTGACACACAACACATTACATGGCTAGGCTCCTCAGTACTTATCTAATTTGTTAATGCCCTAAGACTGCGCTCCTCACGGGGTAATCTGTTGACTGTTCCACAAATACACTTAAAATCTATGGGTGACTGGGATTTTTCCGTCTATGCTCCTACCTTTAGGAGCTCTCTCCCTCTCGAACTCAGACCATTAACATATTTAAAGCTCAAATCAAGACATGCTTTTGTAAACTAGCATTTGTTTGATGATGTTTACTTTTATTTTGTTGTTTTTCTGTGTACTGCTTATTTTGTGTACAGCTGCTTTTAAAGGTGCTCAATAACATAAAGTTGTTTATTATTATTATTATTATTATTATTATTATTATTATTATTATTATTACAATTTCAAATATCCATTTCTTAAAATGCACATGCCAAGAACTGCTTAAGACTATGACTCACCTCGCATTACATAATTGACTGTATGTGGCAAAATTATGGACAAAGAATATTTAAAATTAATGTCATGTCCTGTTTTCTTGGAGTATAAATGAGCTGACATGTTAAGTCTTTAGAACTGTAGTGGAAGAATAAACAGCATTCTACTAAAAATATTCTTTCAAATTATGGTTTGATGATAATTTCTAACATGTTGCTTAAAAAAATCTCCCATATCATGTTTAAAAACAAAACAATTATTTTCTTCCTAGGCCGGATGGATTTTAGCCCTCACTGCAGTGGCCATGGCACCTTCAGCATGGATGTTTGTGGCTGTGTGTGTGATGAAGGCTGGATGGGGAAGAACTGCTCAGAACCACAATGTCTGGGGAACTGCTCAGGCCAGGGTGTTTGTGTCGAAGGCGAGTGTGTGTGTGACAGTGACTTCAGTGGAGAAAACTGTTCAGAGCCTAGGTGCCCTGGTGACTGCTCAGGCCAGGGAGTGTGTATTGCTGGAGAATGTGAGTGTGAGGAGGCTTACTCCGGAGATGATTGCTCCCTGAACAGATGCCTGAATGACTGCTCTGAGCAGGGGCTTTGTGTCAATGGAACTTGCCAGTGCAGGCTGGGATTCCTAGGTGAAGATTGCTCACATATCTCCTGCACTAACAACTGCAGCCACAAGGGAGAATGTAAAGCTGGATTCTGTGTGTGCCAGGAGGGCTACATGGGAGACGAGTGTGCTTCAGGTGGGTGCTGTTTACCTAATTTCCTGCATTGAGAACAGTCAGAGTCAAAAAGCCAGCTTAAAAACTGCCCAAACAAGTACCTTGCTTCATCCAAACACGCTTGCTCTATATTAATTTCTTGTTCATCGAACTGTAAAAAAAAGCAATATCATATTCGCAATCATGTGCTTATACTGAATACTACCTAGGGCCAAATCAGAGCCATACCAATATTCAGTATAACCACACTCTTGCTGGTGAAATATTGCTTAGTTAGACCACTGTTTTTGAGTACACCTTTATGTGAACTCATCCAAAACCATACTGGAAAATACCAAGTACAGTCACACAATCCTATAATGTACCAGAAGTAGTGGTCTCTATAAACTTGGGAACTTAAACCTTTGCCTTCAATGGAAAGGCAGACTGGTTGGTGGGAAAGTGTGTGATGCCTATTCGGAAATTAAATGATGAAACATGGATATATTACTTTTGTGGTTTTTATCAAAGTTTTCAGAGGAATCTTGTTCCAAATACATTTCAAATGTAAACAGTAAAGTTTTAAGCAATGAGTTAATTACAATTTAAAATTTCCCTTATGTGTTCAGTACTTTCTGTCTTCTATAGACTGGGGACATGCTCATGCTCCCAAACTGCTTTTTGTAAGTGTAATCTGTTAAAAAAAAAAAAAAAAAACTAATTATAAAATACAATTCCCAAAAAACTCGGACATTGTGTATATATAGGTTTTAGAGCAACAAACACTTCCATCCAGATGCCATTTCATATTTAGTACATTTATAATTATGTTCCAGCTGTTTTTTAGCAACACTTACTTCCAGCCTTTTGTTGCCCCACTCCCAACTTTTTTGAGACGTGTTGCAGCCATCAAATTCAAAATTACGTTATTTTTTTTCCGATGAAGTTTCAGTAAAATAAGCCTAAAACACCTATCCAAGGCATACCCAAAGTAAAATTAAAGCTGTTCTTTAACCATTTGGAGTACATGCATTGCTTTGTCTCTTTTGAAAGGGGAAACATGAAGTTTTGTCCCCAGAAGTCAAAATCACTGTATGTGCTACTGGCATTGAGTAATAGAGGTTTGAAACACTGAAACAGAAGGGTTTTTTTTTTTTTTTTTTTTTTTCCCTTGGCCTGATTTGTTTTCTACCAAAACCTTGTGGAGACTCAAAGGGCCCTTGGTACACATAACTAGAATAAAAAGGCTGCTACTCTTGATTTTTCTTATCATATCACATATCCAGCAATCTACTAAGGCATTTTGTGCTCTGGCATTTTGGTGTGTTCACTCACACACTGCGGAGATAAGGAAATAATTTGGAACAACGCTACAGCAGTTCTTGTGAATTTATTGATGTAAAATATGTATTGGAATAAATATTTTTGCATAATTAGTTAGTTTGGACCTTTGGCAGTGTAACAACACTGTTTTTGTCAGGATGTTATTGTTCACTGGACTGCTATATGACTTCAAAAATGAGTTGGTGCTGTTTGGTGTTTATTTGTTTGTATACTTCTGTTGTGATTGTTCCTTTTCTAAGGGAACTTCAATGTTGCATTTAGCATAACAGTTTGGGAACGCCTTGCGCGTTTGACCGGTATCTGAAGCTTGTGTAAAATCATGCCTCTACTTATAGGCCTGTCATGATCAGGTGATGTGGCAATTAAGCACGTTGCATGATATATATGGCACCTGTAAACCATGCCGACAGCCTTATTATCCTAAGCGAAAGACTGCATGTCTGTTGTGTGTCTGAGAAACAAAAGAAACGGTTCATTTCTACGCTATATTTCTCAATATCTCTCAACTTTTCTATCGCTTTTTTAGAAAAGAAAGAGTAGAGAGTAAAATAATGAGAGTAAGAGATTTCAGGAAGTGTGTTCTGCCTTGCTCCCATTTCATCACGGGAGGAGACGGACACGCTTTCTGCGTGAAGTGTTTGGGTGCAGAGCATGCAACAGCAGCCCTCAAGGGGTCTGATTGTCAGCATTGTGAATATTTCACAATTAGGCAACTGTGCTCTTGGCTCGCTCTCTTCTCGTCCGAAGGGAGCTGGGTTTCAGAGCCTCGCGGATCTGGGTCGGCCGCTGCCGAGTCAGCCAGCCAGCTCAGCTCCTGGGGTTCTCGTATGGATTTGGAAGAGACAAGCGCTTCTCTATCTCTTGCTCTGACGTCTGGGTCTGGCTCTCTGCCTGACTTTATAGCTTGCATCGCGACTCCTCCTTCTGCTATGGAAAGTCAAAACACCCTCGCTGACTCCGAGGAGCCAGTAGAGGGTGCCATTGCACCAGAAACCGGCAGCAGCTCTAAAGCATATAAAGTGCTGCTCGAGGTGATCACTAGGGCAGTTCAAAAGTTGAATTTAGACTGGCCCGGGTAGGAGGAAGCAGGCTTGTATCAGGCTTGATAAGAGCTTCCTCTCCAGTGAAAATAAATATAACGCTCCCTCACACCGCAGAAAACTCCCCTTTTTTTCCGGAAGTGCATGATGAAATATCACGCTTCTGGAGCAAACCATACACTAGCCATGTTTATAGCCCTGCAACATCTGATTACTCTGCCATCATGGGCGGTGAGCAGCACGGCTATGTAGCGATGCTAAAGGTGGAGGAGGCGCTTGCGAGCCACCTCTCTCCATCAACTGCAGGTAATTAAGAGGGGCCAATACTACCGTTGAAGCCATGTAAGGCCACTTCAACATTGGTGGCCAAAGACTATGTGGCAGCAGGTCTTGCTTGTGAGTCCCAGCTTACAATGGCAGTGTTGCAGGCCTACCAAGCTGTCCTGCTGAGTGAGCTAGATACTGGTGAGGGAATTGGGCCTGAGGCAGTGGCAGAGCTGCGCCATGACACATATTTATCTCTCCGGGTGACAAAACAAACAGCCCATCATATCGGCCGTTCAATGGGTAGCCTGGTTGTGGCACCTATAGCTCAACCTCTCAGGTATGGGGGACAAGCATAGGGTCTCCTTACTGAACGCCCCGTTAAACCTTTCGGCCTGTTTGGCAGCACGGTCACTGCCATCGCCGACAGATTTTGTGAGGCAAAACAGCAGACGGTGGCATTCAGCCGGTTCCTTCCCCGTCGGGTCGAGTTCATATGGACCTCCATGAGTGGAACCCAGGCCAGCTAAGCTTATGTGAGGGCGACACAGAAGACAAGTGTGGCAGCCCGCCTCCCCCCACAGAAAGCCAGGGGGACCAGGCGGCCACAGCCTGCTAAGAGGCCTGATCTACAAATGATCATAAACGCAAAGCAGGCAAGGAAGGAACGGTCCTGAGGGGCCAAGGAGGAAAGTATCAGGGGAAATTCTAGGGCAAGCAGCTCCCAGTGCTACTGTAGGGCCTACCCTGGCTGCAGCAATCCCACATTTTTAGTCTTCTCTGGTCAGCGAGCTGTCACATGGCAATAGAAATATGATGCTTTCCCTCCATCAAAATGTGGAAAGGCTAACATCACTGAAAGACGATTTGGCAGTGTGGAAACTACTGCCAAGTGTGTCCCCATGGGTTCTATATACCATAGAAAAGGGTTACCGGGTCCAGCTCGACCCCCCCGGTTCAGAGGTGTGCTCACCACAGTTGTCAGCACAGACTAGAGCCCGATGTTAGCTCAGGAAATAAGCTCCCTTTTGGAAAAATGGGCCATAGAATATGTACCCCGTTCCCTAAGGGAGGAAGGGTTTTACAACCGTTATTTCATGGTCCGCAAAAAAGATGGAGGCATGCGGCCCATTTTAGATTTACGTCATCTGAACCATACTCTTCGAACATACAGGTTCAAGATGCTGACCCTCAAACTTATCGTGCCACAGACTCAGTCCGAGGACTGGTTTGTGGCGATAGATCTGAAAGATGCATACTTCCACATAGAAATTTCACCCAGCCACAGGAAGTTCCTGAGGTTTGCATTTGGGGAAAACACATAGGAATTTCAGGTTCTTCCTTTTGGGCTAGCTTTATCCCCTCACACCTTCACAAAGTGCATGGATGCTGCTCTGGCTCCCTTGCAACTCCGGGGCATCCGTGTACTAAATTACCTGGATGACTGGTTAATTCTAGCACAATCAAGGGAACAGGTGGTTCAACATCGAGATGTTGTTCTTGCCCACATGAGGAGCTTGGGGCTCAGGTTGAACCTCA
Organism: Noturus placidus; assembly: GCA_022414735.1. Lineage (NCBI taxonomy): Eukaryota > Metazoa > Chordata > Actinopteri > Siluriformes > Ictaluridae > Noturus > Noturus placidus. Next base: position 101,154 of record JAFFST010048085.1, on the reverse strand, counting down.
AGAAAAGTATGCTTTCTCCAGTACAGAGGACGACTTTTCTAGGGGTTATATGGGATTCTATTACAATGGGGGCATGTCTATCCCCAACACGCATACAATCGATCCTATCAACCTTGAGCAAAATAAAGCTGGGTCTGGGCATCCCCTCCAGCCTTTACAAGAGGCCGTTGGGCCTTATGGCAGCAGCAGCCAACATCATATCATTGGGCCTTTTCCACATGAGACTGTTTCAGTTGTGGCTGAAAAGTCAGGGGTTTCATCTGAGGTGCCCGCAGTACCTAGCCTCACGTCACACTCTAGGGGCGTCCCTTTACGGCAAGACGGTAATGACAGATGCATCCCTCATGGGCTGGAGTGCAGTCTTAAAAGGCTGTCCAGCTCACGGTCTTCTGAGCGGCCCTCATCTGGAGTGGCATATAAATCGCCTAGAGATGCGGGCCTTATTCCTAGCACTGAAGTTCTTTCTTCCTCAGTTGAGGGGGTCACAACGTGCTAGTATATCAACTACCAGGGAGGGATACGTTCACGCCCCTGTTCAGGCAGGCACAACTAATCCTTCTCTGGGCAGAGGGAAAGTGGTGGAGTCGATATTGCAGAGGTTCGGACAAGCACAAGTGGATGGATGTGTTTGCCTCCGAAGAGACAACACACTGCCCGCTGTGGTTCACTCTCACTCCTCCTGCACCATTGGGGCTGGACACCATGGTGCACACGTGGCCGAGGTCATGTCTGAATGCTTTCCCCCGATTGAACTCCCACAAGTTCTAGCAAGAGTTCACCAAGACCGTCTACGTCTGCTGCTAGTAGCACCTTATTGGCCAACTCGAATATGGTTCTCGTAGATAATGTCCCTGCTCGACGGCACTCCTTGGGAGATTCCCATCTGCAGGGACCTACTGTCTCAAGCCGGAGGGATGATTTATCACCCTCGGCCATAACTATGGAGACTGTGGGTCTGACCCCTGAGGGGCACCAGCTCATAGAGTCTGGTCTCACAACTGAAGTGGTAGAGACCATGTTGAACACTAGAGCACCATCCACAAGGAAATTGTATGCGCTCAAGTGGCGGGTTTTTGTCTTGTGGTGTGAGGAACGTCAGTTAGACCCAGTGAACTGCGCAATAGCTACAGTCCTGGAGTTCTTACAAGAACTTTTCTCAGCAGGGTTGGTTCCTTTTACAATCAGGGTTTATGTGGCCGCCATATTGGCCAGCCACACCCCTGTTGATGGCGCCTCTGTGGGGCAACATCCTCTAACTTTGAAGTTCATGCGTATAGTCAGACAGCTGAGGCCCATCTGCAAGCCGCAAATACCTTCCTGGAACCTTGCTAGGGTCTTCGAATGCCTGTCAGGGGCCCCGTTTGAGCCATTATAGTCAGTCTTTGAGAAGCTTCTGACACTGAAGGTAGCTCTGCTACTGGCCCTGACATCTCTCAAGCGAGTGGGAGATCTACAAGCTCTGTACTACCCCAGGCCTTCTGCACTCCCCCGTTCCTCACACCGGAACAAGAGAGGATGCACCTGCTGTTTCCAGTAAGGGCTCTCTGTACTTACGTCCACCGCTCCAGCCAGTGACATAAGTCGGAGCAGCTGCTGGTCTTGGTGATGACAGTAAGGGTGATGCTGTGTCATAGCAGCACATCTCTAACTGGATAGTGGAAGTAATCTCTATGGCTTACGAGGCGCACGGTCTTGCCACGCCTCTGGGCATAAGAGCTCATTCCATAAGGATGGTTGCCTCTTCGAAGGCTTTGTTCAAAGGCAGGATGTGTGTGCAGGATGTGTGTGCGGCTGCAGGGTGGTCTACACCACACACATTCATCCATTATTACTGCCTGGATATTCATTCCACCATGGGCTCGAGTGTCTTGCAGTGACCCTGGGGCTTGGATACTTTTTGAGCAGGCCGTACCCCCGGTATGACAGAGTGGATATTTTTGTTCCCATACTGTTATGCTAAATGGAATGACAAAGTTCCCTTAGAAAGGGAACGTCAGGGTTATGTATGTAACCGTGTTCCCTGAGAATGGAACAAGACGTTGCATAGCATTGTCATACCAGGGCAGGCCTGTGAATTGCATCTTCGCTTCAGATAATAGAGGCCGTCGGCATGGTTCACAGGTGCCAAAAAAAAAAAATATATATATATATATATATATATATATATAGATACCGGTCACGTGCGCAAGGCGCTCCCATACTGTTATGCTAGGGAACAGGGTTACATACGTAACCCCGACATTTTCTTAAACTGTTTATATCCTTCAAAACACAAGATTCTTAGCTTTCCAATGGTATATTGCATGAGTACATAGGTACTATATATGGCTATGTAAATGGGAAAGTTCTCCTAATAACATTGCATAAAAGGACAGTAAAATTACTGCTGTACATACTACTATGAAGAGAAAAGCACTGCAAGGAAACTGGAACCAAGTTATTAAAAAAAATACAAAATGAAAATACTTAATTAAATTTAATGAAAAATAAATTAAGTTCTCTTAATTTATTGTCTTCAATCAGATGGAAAAATATTTTTAGTACTTAATATGTTGTAACCTCATTTGGTTCTTTTTTCAACTCAGTTATTTGTCATAACAAGCAGATGAAGGTTTTTGTTCATTTTGAAAAAAAAAAAAATAATTCTTTGTTTCAATTTATTGCGTTAGTAATTAAAACACTAACTGAACTACATGAAATAATGTCTTGTTTGCCTAAGAACACTGGTTATATATGATTAATATTAAAAAAGGATAGTAGAGAATTAAAGATTTTAGGAATTGGATTTTTCATAAATGTGAAAACAGAAAAAAGATGTAGAGAATATATTTTATCACTTAACGCCTTTTTTTACTGAAAACCATTGTCACGTCTCGTGACGGCGGAGAGAGAAGGCTCGATACAAATGCTATTTGAACAGTCTTTATTAAGAAGAGGCAGGCGGTTTATACAAAATGTAATCCAAGAAACAGTAGTCCAGAACAGGCAAGGTTCAGGCGATCAACAAACACAGTACACAGGGCTAGGCAGTACACGAGGTCTGAGAAACCAGTCAAGAGAACACGAACATGGACAAAACAAAACACGAAGCTTGACATGAAATCGTGGCATGAGCTAGGACTGTGAAGTTCTCTAGCAAGGCTATTACAATCATCCAGACAGTCATCCAGACAGTCATCCAGACAGTCATCCAGACAGTCATCCAGACAGTCATCCAGACAGTCATCCAGACAGTTACGTAAACACAATGATCGATTCATTCAATATACCGCGCCGAGTGCTACTAGGTGCCCGGTATAAGTGCATGCATAATCAGTGCAGCAATTGAGAACAGCTGATAATGATTATGACACATGACAGGTTAAACAGATGACGGAGCATGGGAGGAGACAAAACAGAAACGTAAACAAAGTCCACGTGTTGAAGTGTCAACAATGAAATCCGTTCAGAAAAGAGCAGGGTGCATGCGCGCCTGCGCACTGCATTCCCGCTTCAATGGGGAATCATGACAACCATTACATAATTGTGGACTTTACATTCTTGTTGGATGGATGAAATGAAATAACATGCTTTTCAATGTGTCTGCCGGAGTTGACCGAAATTAAGTGAATAAATGGCAAATTTTAGAACAAAGCATTTTCATAAAAACATGTTATCTTTATCTACAAATATATCAATTTCTAATTAAAGTAATTAATATATAATTAATATACACTAACTTCTAAAACATATTTTGTCCTTTATCTTAAGAATCAGCGATGGATTTCTTTACAGAACACTGGTATTGTCACATGTGTGGATAAAAAATAAGAGGCTTTATACTTACTATAGCTCATCATAACAGCCAATTTAATTCTGCAAGATTGCATACGTTCTTTTTATTCAAACGTTCATGTAATAAACACACATAGATCATGATGTCAGCCACAGCAACTCACTAAAAGAAAGTCTAAAGCATCCATCATTCCCTGATTGATAGAAGTGTGGATTTAAACATTAGTTAATATGAAATACTTTGATATATGGATTGCTTGATACTGCTGAATACAGTGAGTGAAAAGGCTTCAGAAATGCTTTCAGTGACCACGTTTACATGGACAGCAGTAATCTAATTTTTGATCTTACTCTGAATAAGAGTATATATTCTGATTAAGGTGTTTACATAAGTTGGTTTTAGAATATTCATGTCATGTTCCTCGTTTTAAGTGTTATATATATATATATATATATA
>JAFFST010048085.1:63418-77396 GCA_022414735.1 Noturus placidus | reverse complement strand
TCTACGAACTGATAACGCTCGGTCAGATAAGACCTGAGCCAGGAGAGGACTGTTCCCTTAATGCCAACAACATTCTCTATTCTATCAAGGAGAATACTATGATCTATAGTATCAAAAGCTGCACTAAGGTCGAGTAACACAAGTAATTAATAATAATTTATATAGCACTTTTTACAATGGTGCATTGTCTCAAAGCAGCTTCACAGAAATATCATTTTTACATTTTTTACATTTACAAGCGACTTACAAATGAGAGCACATTCACACACCAATGGTAGCAGAGCTGCCATGCAAGGTGCTAGCTTTGCCATTGGGGCAACTTAAGGTTCAGTGTCTTGCCCAAGGACACTTCGGCATGGGATTCGAACCGCCAACCCCACGGTTAGTGGATGAGTGGACAACCCGCTCTACTGACCGAGCCACAGCCGCCCTAAGTAATGAGACACAACCCTGATCAGAGGCAGTAGAAGGTCATTTACTACTTTAACTAACGCTGTCTCTGTGCTATGATGAGGTCTAAATCCTGACTGATACATTTCATGAATATTGTTCCTATGTAAGTACGAGCATAACTGCTTTGCTACAACTTTCTCTAAGATCTTAGAGATGAAAGGGAGATTTGATATCGGTCTATAGCTGGACAGATGAGCAGGGTCAAGGTCAGGTTTTTTAATCAGCAGTTTTGCTAATTTAAATTATTTAGGTACATAGCCAGTACTAAGGGAAGAATTGATTATATTTAAAAGTGATTTAATTATTCCAGGACAAATCTGTTTAAAGAAAAATGTCGGTACAGGATCGAGTATGCAGCTTGATCAATTGGCTGAAGAGATTATGGAAGCCAGTTCAGTCTCTCTAAGGGGAGTAAAATATTCTAAACATTGATTTGATATTGCTATATTATTGTCTATAGGGCTAGTTATAATACTGTCTGGTTTTAATTTATTAGCCTGAATTCCACATCTAATATATTCCACCTTATCAGTGAAGAATATAATGAAATCTTCACTGCTATGTAATGATTGAGTGTTTCTCTTTGTACTGGTTTTATTCCTAGTTAATTTTGCTGCTGTGTTGAACAGAAATCTGGAATTGTTTGTAATATTTTCTATTAAGGTAGAGAGATAGATTTTTCTAGCGTCACTAAGAGATTTTTTATACTTCAGTAAACTCTCCTTCCATGCTCTTTGGAATATTACCAATTTTGTTTGGCGCCATTTACATTCTAATTGTCTAGTGATTTGTTTTAAGGTACGCATTTGATCATTATACCACGGTGCTAGTATTTTTTCTCTCTAATTAATTTTCTTTTGAGTGGAGCCACTCTATCTAATGTGTAGCGGAGAGTTGACTCTAAGCTTTTAGTCGCATTATCGAGGTCTATCGGATCGGACGGTGATCCAGATCTAATTGACGTTTCTGAGAGACTATTTATGAAGCTCGTTGCAGTAGCTGGTGTGAAGGTACATTTCACATGGTGGCGAGGTGAGGTGAAAATATAATGATCAATATGAATTGTGTCAGGATTCTCCCTGCTGGCCAGGTGCGGCACTGCACCTTGGCCGGTTCTGGCGCCATCGTGTGGCTGAACTATGGCAGTGACTAAACCTAGCACCTGGACTTTGTGTCGGTGGACTCCATCTCCCAGCAGCCATTGCCACTTGGTCACATGGTACTAGCACCTGTTTCACGTTTCCGTTAATGAGCATGTGTGTGTGTGTGTGTGTGTGTGTCTGTGTGTGTGTGTGTGTGTGTGTGTGTGTGTATATGTATATATAGTTGGGATTTGCACTTAGTCAGGGTTTTTCGTTAGGGTGTTTAGACTTCTGTATCTGTTTTATTCCTGTTTCCTCTGATTAGATTTCTGTGTCTGTTTAGACTTCTGTATCTGTTTGATTCCTGTTCCACTGGTAAGATTCTTGTATCTGTTTAGACTCCTGTTTATCTGTTTAGCCTCTTGTTTCTCTGTTTAAACTCTTGTATCTGTTTAGATTCTTGTCTCTGTGTTTAGCCTGAATATCTGTAGCCTAGTGCTAGTGTCTTTGTTTTGCTTATGCTATTCTGTGTGAAATAAACGTTCACAATTCCGTATGCGACTGCTTCCACCTCAACCGCCATCGTGACAAATTGTAGACGAGATTAGATAATGATCTGAGACAATTTCCGACTGGGGACGAATTTCAGGATTTTCTATATTTAGTCCATATGTTAGTATGATGTCACGAGTGTGGCCACCATTATGGGTCGGTCCAATTACGTTCTGCTTAACCCCTACTGAATCTAAGATAGGCACAACCGCGATTTTCAGAGGGTCTTCTGGGTTGTCAAAATTAATATTAAAATCACCGACGATTAAAGCCTTATCTACAGAAACAACCAGGTTTGACATAAAATCTGCAAATTCACTAAGGAATTCAGTGTATGGCCCTGGGGGTCTGTAGATAATAATTAGAGTAATTTGTTTATTTTTTGTGCCTACATAAGCTATTTTTGTATAAAGAATTTCGAATGAATTAAATTTATTGCTAGGTTTATGTTTGATGTCTAGATTTTGACTATGGATGAGTGCGACACCTCCTCCTCTACCAGTTAAACGGGGCTGGTGTACATAGCTGTATCCAGGAGGACTGGTTTCATTTAATGCTATATGCTCATATGGTTTAATCCAGGTTTCTATTAAACACATTAAATTATATTTCTGATCAGTAATAGTTTCATTAACAATAAGAGCCTTAGATGCAAGAGATCTAATGTTTAATAATCCTAACTTCAGATAAAAGATGCTGGATTTACATTCACTATGATTTAATTTTATGTTAATTAAGTTGCTGAAACAGACTGAATTTTTCTATGTTTTGGTAAAGCTCGGGGAACAGACACAGTCTCTATAGTATGTATTATGGGTTTTGGACTATGTATTGAATAATGTTTATGATTAGAGTTGTTATTGTTGGAGGATGTACTTACGGTAAGTAGTCACTTGGAGTGGAGCGCCTTGGTGATGTCCGACAGCAGTTCCGCTCCGAGGATGCTGGGGTACAGGCCATCCAGACGGAACAACCTAGGACGCTCCCAAAACAAATTCCAGTTATTAGAAAAGGCTAGATTCTGTTCATTACAAAAGGAAACTAGCCAGTCATTTAGAGCCAGAAGTCGTTCCGTACGATGGAGTCCCCGACGATCACGGTATTTGGTCTGGTCTGACGAAGAGGGGCGAAGCGGTTCAGTGTTGGGATCAGGAAAACCGGTGGTGTAGAGGCCCTCACCTTTCGCCGCTCAGTCACCTAGGGTCCGTGGTGCGTCGGCAATGGCGTGTGACGGAGACCTAAGCTGGGTAGGTCCTCGCCCTAGGAGCACGGTCCCTGCACAGAGAAGCACACGGCGTGGAGGGCTTGAGAGTGCTGATAACATGCTGTGAGCTTACCTTGAGGGTTTCCAGCGTGGTTTTACGCTCTAGCAGCTGAGCCTGCCTGTCGAGTAGGCCGCGAATCTGCTTCTCCACATCCTCCAACTCCACCAGCACCGTGTGCAGCTCGAGCGAGTCCTCATCTGCACTCAGAACAGAGGAAATAATAGACATATTAAACGTGGGAAATAATGTGGGAAGTAAACAAGGCTAGCGGCGGGTAATGCTAGTGAAACGGTGACAAAGCTAGCGGTGGCTAATGCTAGTGAGCGTAAACAAGGCTAGCGGTGGCTAATACTAGCGAGCTATAAGCTAGTCAGGGATGTGACGATTGTTTTATCTGAATAAGACATAGTTATAAGAACAGAAAAAGAAAAGTAATATAATAGTGTCCATTCAGGGGACGCTGCTTCCTGCTGCTTCCAAACAAACTGGCCAATAATCATTTTGAGAGCTGGGATTAAAACCCCAAAAACAACAGTCAGTGGCATAACCAACAAGGTAACACAATCCACTGTTCAAAGAACACTTCAAGAGCAGAAATATAGAGACCAAACCACCTGATGCAAACCACTCATCAGCAGTAAGAATCAAAAAGCCAGATTGAAATTTGAAGAAAAAAAAAAAAAAAAAAATACAACGATAAGCCACAAACGTTCTGGAACCAAGATTAAGGACCATGATGCTACATAAATAATACACTAACCATATGTGATGACACAGAATTAAAAAAAAAAGATCTACACATTCTACATAAAGTCAGTACAGTAACTAATAAAACGGGACAATGGGCACAGTAAGTGACAGTGTAGTGCCGACCAGTATACAGTTCTATTATGGAAGTGTTCGATATAACAGAGTGTGCAAAAAAAAAATAAAATAACAATATAATAAAAATAAATAAATAAATAAATAAAAATGCTTTGGACATAAACATAACTGTGGCTGCAGAGGTATGGATAAGCACCGGTTTGTGAATGGAGGGTGGAGCCAGAGAAGGCGAGTGGTAAGGGGTTCACACCTGTGGGGAATTTTTCTGTTCTCTGTTTCAGTGAGACGAGGCAAGTATAAGAGAGACAGAGAGACAAAAGAGCATGACACTAAGCATGAGCTGAGAGTGTGTGTAAAAATAAAGGAAACCCCAGAAAGAGAGAAAAAAATAATAAATCACGGGAGTGTGTCAAGCCTGCCTCTGCCTTCCTTCTCCTTGCCACACCTTTAGAGATTGTCACAATAACTCACTATGACATAGTATTCAGCAGATTAGCTTATACCATATGTGGACATTGCAGTTATTGTGGTAGCATCCAGGTAAAAGAGTTTAGTCATGACAAGAAATGTAACATAATACAATAGCAGCAATACTTCATGAGTGTGAGGCAGGACACTGAAGACTTCTTCAGCATGGGGACAATGGTGGTGATTTCGAAGCACCTTGGAACGACAGTGCTCCTCAGTGAGATGTTGAATGTGTCAGTGAGAGTATCTGCCAGCTAGTCTGCACATTCTCTGAGAACTCTGCCAGGAATGCTGTCTGGTCCAGTGGCTTTCTGTGGGTTGACTCTGTGTAGAGTGTTCCTCGCATCAGCCATGGTTAGACACAACACCTGGTTGTTGGTAGGAGGGGTGGTCTTCTTCATCATCACATCATTTTGTGCCTCAAACTGAGCATTGAAATTGTTCAGTGCATCTTGAAACAAGGCACAAGTGGCTGGTGTTATCCTGTAATTGCTGATGGCCTGAATGCCCTGTCGCATGTCACCGCTGTCCTTGAAGTTACTGTGGATTTTCTCAGGTCCTCAGCAGTGCACGAAACTCTGCAGTCATCCACAGGTTCTGGTTGGCATGTGTGGTCATGGTCTTTGAGACAGTGACATCATCAGTGCATTGTTGATGTAGCTGGTCACTAATGGAGTGTATTCCTCCAAATTGGTGGAGTAGCTGTCGTTTGCAGCTTCCCTGAACATGTGCCAGTCAGTCCTGAAAAGCAGAGATTGCTCTTGTGGCCATGTTTTCACATGCTTCATAACCGGTTTAGAGCATCTGACGTGTGCTCCGTATGCTGGGATTAGCGTAACAGAGATGTAGACTGATTAGCCAAGGTGGGGGTGGGACTCCTCCTGGTATGCGGCATGGATGTTTGTGTAAACAAGATCCAAAGTGTTTGCCCCTCTCATTGCAAAGTTCACATGTTGGTGGAATTTAGGGAGCACTGATTTGAGATGCATGGTAAAAATCTGCATGACTAAAATCTCCGGCAATGATAAACAGCCCGTCGCGGTGTGTGTTCTGCAGTTCACTAATAGCCCCATACAGTTCTTAGAGAGCCTCCTCAGCATTAGTGCTAGGGGGAATGCACACTCCGGTTATAAGAACAGTGGTGAATTCCTAAGGCAAATAAAATTGTCTGCATCTAACAGTTACAAACTCCACCATGTGCTGTAAAAATCGAGCTAAGAGACAAAAATGGCACCATTTTGAATCTGGAGAGGCCAATGCGTGCTACTGCCATACTGCCAACTTGACCAGCTGGAAAGGCTCTGATAAAAGCCTGGAAAAGCATCACAAAAGAAGAAACCAACAATTTGGCAAAGTCAGTGAGTGACAGGCCTGATGCAGTTATTGCAAGCAAGAGATAGCCAACCTAATTTTAAGTGTTATTTTCTTTAATTGATTTATTTTTTTTTAATGTTTAAGACATCTAGATGTTAACAAAAACACCCATGTACTAACTCCCAATACCCAGGATGTCTGTCAATATGTTTGTGAAATTTAGCATTTTAACATTCGAAACTTGCTTTTTAATGCTAGTCCTCTTCATGACATATATATATATATATATATATATATATATATATATATATATATATATATACCATAACTCGCACCTCCCCATCCTTCTATCCTTGCAGTGGCACCACCTATGAATTTTCGTGTGCGTGGATTGACGGAGCATACAATTGACATGGAGTGGGACGGGTCATCAGTTGTAACGGACTACTTGATCACTTATGTTCCAACAAGCCCTGGTGGAGTACAGCTGGAATTGAGAGTTCAAGGGAATGTGACCTCCACCACCATCAGTAAGCTGGAGCCAGGTCTGGAGTACAACATCAATGTGTACACTGTCATCGATGATGTCATCAGTGTGCCTGTCAGCACTGTGGTCTCAACCTGTGAGTTATTTCATCACATGACATTGTAAACATGGGTTAGAAAATTGCGCTCAGTCTGATACAGTGTTTCTGAAATAATTTGACTTTGCAAAGCTGATCTTCATATACATATACAGTATCTCACAAAAGTGAGTACACCCCTTACATTTGTGTAAATATTTGATTATATCTTTTCATACGACAACACTGAAGAAATTACCACCTTCTGTTTGAGGATGCCCCACAGATGCTCAATAGGGTTTAGGTCTGGAGACATGCTTGGCCAGTCCATCACCTTCATCCTCAGCTTCTTTAGCAAGGCAGTGGGCGTCTTGGAGGTGTGTTTGGGGTCGTTATCATGCTGGAATACTGCATTCTGATCATGCTCTGCTTCAGTATGTCACAGTACATGTTGGCATTCATGGTTCCCTCAATGAATAGACATATAAGTACTGCCAGCATTGCTGCAGAGGTTGAAGTGGTGGGGGGTCAGCCTGTCAGTGCTCAGACCATACGCCACACACTGCATCAAATTGGTTTGCATGGCTGTCGTCCCAGAAGGAAGCCTCTTCTAAAGATGATGCACAAGAAAGCCCGCAAACAGCTTGCTGAAGACAAGCAGGCTAAGGACATGGATTACTGGAACCATGTCCCGTGGTCTGATGAGACCAAGATAATCTTATTTGGTTCAGATGGTGTCAAGCGTGTGTGGCGGCAACTAGGTGACGAGTACAAAGACAAGTGTGTCTTGCCTACAGTCAAGCATGGTAGTGGGAGTGTCATGGTCTGGGGCTGCATGAATGCTGCCGGCACTGGGGAGCTACTCATTGAGGGAACCATGAATGCCAACATGTACTGTGACATACTGAAGCAAAGCATGATCAGTATGCAGTATTCCAGCATGATAACGACCCCAAAGACACAACTGTTAAATATACAGTATATAATATACAGTTATATACTGTTATATACTGTTAAATATAACTGACAATATACAGTTCTAAAGTAGAATTTATTTATTTATTTATTTTTTGGTCTGAAGAGTGATTCACATGAAATAATAACATGCAATGTCTTCTGTAATCGTATTTATAAAATTAGTAATGTGTTTGTTTAGCATTTGCTGAACCAAATATTTCTTTCATTTAAAAATATTTCTGATACCCCATGTGTTTATTGACATGCATATTATCTGGACTTCCTTCGGAAAATAAACAAACAAAAAGGAAACAAACATACAGTAGGGAAGTGGAGAACTGCATAAAAGTGTTGATATATCAACCATAGTGAAGACAAAAGCAAATAATGAATCAGTCTGTGACTTCCAGATCTCTCAAATCCTGATGGTCTACTCTTCAAATCTGTCATGGAAACATCAGTGGAGGTTCAGTGGCAACCCTTTGACTACTTGTTTGATGGTTGGGAAATAAGCTTCATTCCCATGGTGAGACTTTTTCTTCCTAGGTTCAATTGATTGTCCATTCATCATCAGTTTCTGGTATAGTAAAGATCCATAATCATTTACAAGAATGTGCACTCTTTAGTGCTCTGCCAGACATACCCAATAAAAAGCTTCAGCTCAAGATGGTGTCTGATCCTTCTTTCCGTGATCAGAACCACTGATATGAAATGCAAACTGAAGAGTAACACAGTAAATGCTGTGGCTTTTATACTCGCAGCCCATTGTAAAGGCCTAAGAAAAGGTGTAGAAATTATGTAAGCGTCATTTATTTGGGAAGAGAAAGCTGTGTGTGTGTGTGTGTGTGTGTGTGTGTGTGTGTGTGTGTGTGTGTGTGTGTTCATTTGTTCGTTTGTTTCTGCCACAGGACAATGATGGAGGAATGACCACCCAGCTGCCCAGCACCATCACATCCTACCATCAGACTGGTCTTAGACCTGGAGAGGAGTACACTGTGAATCTGGTTGCGCTTAAAGACCAAGGCAGGAGCCAGCCTGTCACTGCCACTGTTACCACATGTGAGTTTGTCTAGCATTTGTTCAATCAGATGCTCCTCCCAATGTGCTTCATGTTTTTACAAATATCCCTTTTTTTTCTCAAAAATTTACTGATGTCCATGTGTATCTGACCAAAAATTTATGGTCTTATCCTGCTGGAGTATTCTTAACATACTTCCTATCCATCATATGTGTTGGGGTGGAATAGTTACCACTGCATTCACTCATGAAGTCTAAAACCAGAGCATTGGTACTGAGATGGACCTGTAAAATTCCATGAAAAAGCACACTGCCTTGGAAATGGAAAATGTCATCTTGATGAATGAGCAGGCCTGTCAGCAATTATGGGCTTCATTTAAAAAAAAAATCCTTTGTCTCATAGAGACAGAACGATTAGATTCAATTGAACTTGAACCAGAGCAATACAAGCTATATGTCTATTATGAAAAGGCCATTAATTTTAGTCAATCAATATTAAAGAGGCAATAATTATGAATTTGAGGCTATTAATTTATTACATGTTCACTGCAGAAAAATAAGTACACGAGTAAAATATGTACAGGTCCTTGTGTTTGTGCTGAATGCAACTGACAAAGATCTAACCCAGAACCCTCACCCATTGGCTTAAATCTTACAAGAAAAGAGAAAATATAAATCGAGTATATTTAAAACTTGTGATTATTAATGAACCTTAAACGTGAGGAATTTCATGCTGTGGGAGGACATTAATAAATGGTATTCTTGTCTAAGTAGTATTTAGTCAATGACTTAGCACTAGCATGTTGCCATTGAGACATCCTATGAAACAATTTTTAAAAATCTAATTTACTGTATATCAGGTGCAAATACCCATACATATTAATTTAGACAGATAATCAGTGTGATTTACTATTTTGTTAGACATTTTATTGTCCCTTTATTACCTTCCTATTACCTTAGCATGCCTTTTGTCACGGTTCCCCCTGGTGGCCAGGTGCGGCACTGCACCTTGGCCGGTTATGCCGGTTGGTGGCTGTACTCTGACAATGACTGTTCCTAGCACCTGGATCGTGTTTACGTTTTGTGTGTGTCTCCACCCCAGTGTGCCGGTAGACTCCATGTCCCAGCAGCCATTGCCCCCTTGATGTCACATGGGTTTACTATTAGTCACATGTCTTCTTGCACCTGCTTCTTGTTGCGTTAATTAGCACTGGTGTGGGTATATATAGTCCTTGTTTTGCACTTAGCTTTTGTCTTTCGTTGTTTAGACTCACGTCTCTGTATCACGGTGTTTGGTTTGGTTCGTGCCCTAGTGTTTATGTCTATTAGCCCTAGTGTTTGTTTCCTGTCCTCGAGTTTAGGTATCTTAGTCTTAGTGTCTTTGTTTTTGTTCTGTATTTCAATAAATGTTCATACTCAAGTCTGTGCCTGCTTCCACCGCAACCCCACCATCGTGACAGAACGAAAGACCATACCTGGAAGCAGCAGACATCACCATGGCGGCAGTGCAAAGAAGGAAAAAACCCAAACCCCGGAAATCCACGCCCAGCATCCCAGAGCTGGATTCCATGCAATTTCCACAGGAATTTTTTGTTGATCTGCCGGACAGGTATAAAGTTTTCTTTGGCTACCCTGACTATTTTTGAGGGACTGTCAGGAGTATTTTTCAAGCCTGCCGGATCCGAAGCCCAAAGAAGTCGATTAGGTTTGGTTTATGGTGTCCCAATTTTTTGGCTCAGCTCGCAGCTGGGCACAACAATTGGCCGCACCCCAATCCCGGGAACTGGAGGACAGTCGGCGATTGGGCAGCCTTTTTGAGGGAGTTTGGAGAACCAGAGGTGGAATATAATCTGGACCAGCTGTTAAGTGGAGCTAATGTGGCGACCAAGGCAGACCTACCTTTTCATGAACATTATGAAAAGATGAACTACCAAAAGCAAGCTCTGCCCACGCCCGACAGCCACTCTTCACCCGTGTCCACGTCCGCAAGCCAAGCTTCACTCGTGTCCACGCCCGAAGGCCAAGCTTCACCCGTGCCCATGCCTGGAAGCCAAGCTTATGTTATAGATTGCAGCCAGCTTGAATCAGCGATGGCGTAGCAGAACAGCTCGAGGAGCTGAGACAACTTGGGCTAGAAGCCACACCGATGGGTACGGTGCTCCAGGAACGCATCACTCAGGGTATAGAGGACCTCGAGCGTATGATCGCCCTACATAAACAGCAACATCTGAGTGTGCCTATGCTCGAGAGCCCCGAAGTATCCCTGTCCGAGCCGGAGAGCCCAGTTTCGTTCCTGTCCGAGCCCGAGAGCCCAGTTTCGTTCCTGTCCGAGCCCGAGAGCCCAGTTTCGTCCCTGTCTGAGCCCGAGAGCCCAGTTTCATCCCTGCCCATGCCCGAGATCCCCGTTTCACACGTGCCCGAGATCCCCGTTTCACACGTGCCCTTACCCGAGATCCCTGTCTCACACGTGCCCGTGCCCGAGATCCCCGTCTCACACGTGCCCAAGTTGGTGAGCCCCATTTCACATGTGCCCACGTCGGAGAGCCCTGTTTCACACGTGCCCACGTCGGAGAGCCCTGTTTCACACGTGCCCACGTCGGAGAGCCCCGTTTCACACGTGCCCTCACCTGAAGGCCCTGTCTCATCCCTGTCCTCGCCTGAGGGCCCTGTCTCTTCCCTGTCCTTGCCTGAAGGCCCTGTCTCATCCCTGTCCTTGCCTGGAGGCCCAGGCATGTCCACATCGAGGCCGCAGAGCCCAGGCACGGGCATGTCCAGACCGCAGAGCCCAGGCGCATCCACGTCCAGGCCGCAGACCCCATGTGCGTCCACATCCAGGGCGCAGAGCTTAGCTCCGTCCGAGAGCCAAGTTTCGTCCGAGAGCCAAGGCACATCCCATGCCCTTGAGCTACAGGTCACGCATCACGCCCTGGAGCTCCAGCTGGAGGCTAACAGGGCAGACTCCGATACTACAGGGACCGAGGGGGAGGTCTCAGCCCCTCAAGAAGCAGATGAGCCATCCTGCACTGCTGCATTTTCCACACTGTTCCCTTCTTCGGCGGAAGCGGCGTCCTGCATTACAGAGATGGTGGAGCTCCTGTTGGAGGTAAGTCCATTACCCTCTGCCCCTCTGTGTCCAGGCAGTATGGCGATCCAGCCTGAGGCAGACATGGCAGCCTCTGGCAATACAGAGACCGAGGGGGAGGCAGCTTCCTGCGTTCCTGAGCCTCTGTGGGAGGCGCCCTGCGTTCCCGAGCCTCTGTGGGAGGCACTCTTCGTTCCCAAGCCCTGGCAGGCGGCGTCCTGCGTTCTCGAGCCTCTGTGGGAGGCGTCCTGCGTTCCCGAGCCCTGGCGGGTGGCGTCCTGCATTCCAGAGCCTTTGTGGGAGGCATCCTGTGTTCCCGAGCCTCGGGGGAAGGCACCCTGCGTTCCCAAGCCTCTGTTGGAGGCGCCCTGCGCTTCTGAGCAGCCGGAGGCTGCACCCCGACCTTCATCACCAGAGGGAGTGTTCCAACCCCCTACTACCCGGCAAGGACAGCCTCAGTCCTTGGGTTCTGCCTCGGACATTTCACCCAGGGGGCCAGGACCGCCAACAAGGGGAGTGTTTTGTAATGCTCCGGGAGGAGCTCCCTGGGGGGGGGGGGGTCTGTCACGGTTCCCCCTGGTGGCCAGGTGCGGCCTGGTGGCTGTACTCTGACAATGACTGTTCCTAGCACCTGGACTGTGTTTATGTTTTGTGTGTGTCTCCACCCCAGTGTGCTGGTAGACTCCATGTCCCAGCAGCCATTGCCCCCTTGATGTCACATGGGCTTACTATTAGTCACATGTCTTCTTGCACCTGCTTCTTGTTGCGTTAATGAGCACTGGTGTGGGTATATATAGTCCTTGTTTTGCACTTAGCTTTTGTCTTTCGTTGTTTAGACTCACGTCTCTGTATCACGGTGTTTGGTTTGGTTCGTGCCCTATTGTTTACGTGTATTAGCCCTAGTGTTTATTTCCTGTCCTCCAGTTTAGGTATCTTAGTCTTAGTGTCTTTGTTTTGTCGTTTTGTTCTGTATTTCAATAAATGTTCATACTCAAGTCTGTGCCTGCTTCCACCGTAACCCCACCATCGTGACACCTTTCTTGTTACATTATTTAATTAAGTCAACTGAAGTTTTATAAATGACCTTTTGGAAGCCTGGGGAATATACTGAACATTATGAAAATGTTGTTCTGGATTTGTAACTTTAAATTTCAGACCTGTAATTTCATCACTTTATTCTTCTTACAAAACACACACGAGACTGTTAGCAAGCTAGGTAAGTACTCAATTGATATGTAAGGAAAATTAGCTGTTTAGATTGAGCTACCTGTATTCTCCACCAAATAGGCAGGCTAGACAAGCAGAACAGCTCAAAAGGGGAAATTTGGCTAATTTAGTATTTCTGATGAACTGTTCGTCCAGCTATAAACTGAACCTAGTGTATTCATTAATTACGCGTTAGATATTACCTCCATGGCCACCGGCATTAATATACTAAATACAGTGAAACATTATTTTAAGAGCATGTAGCAAGATTGGCAATTCAAGGAAATAGACATTGTAAACAATCCGACACATATATTTGTTCTACAACACAGTAACTAATTTTACACAAACGTGCGTGCACGTCACACACACACAAGCAGGGGTGAAAATGGCTTTCAATGAAGTTCCAGGTTTATAACAAAGTATGTTATTTCGGGGGTTCGAATTCGGGTTCGAACGGAGTGGGACGTGAAGTTGGAGGCTCCTGCTGATTTCGATTAAAAATTTAATTAATTTGCGCTTTTTGGTCATATAATATACTTTAACTTATTTTAGTCCTTATCTTTGCTTATAATTTGAATTTTTTGTCACGTTAAAATGTCTGGAAAGAATACGAAAACCCGAGGACGCATTCAAACACGACTGGGGCCGAGTGCGCGTGCCGTGAGCGTGTCCCCCTCTCCCCCTGAATCCGCCGTGACTTTGATCTCGCTGCACTCAAGCTCGAGCTGCTGGCTTCATTGAGGAAGGATATCACTGATATTTTGAAAACGGAGCTCCGTGAGATTATCAGGGAAGAGTTGTCTGCTATCCAGCTTGAGCTGCAGGCTGTGAAAACACAGCAGGTTGATGATAAAGTTGATACCGAGGCCGCCATTTCAGCGCTGAAAGATTCGGTTGCTGAGCGCGAGGACGCGCTCATTCATGACATAGCACACATGAAGTCTACCATCGAGTCTCTCACTGAGACCGTGACTCAATTACAGAATAAATGTGAGGATTTGGAGATGAGGTCACAGCGCAATAAAGTTCGAATAATGGGAGTTCCAGAAGGTTCTAATACATGTTCAACTCAACTGCTGCTGTAGCGGCCTTGTTAAAAGAGGCGTTTGGTCTGGAGAAGTAGCCGGTTTTGGACCGGTCCCACCGGACCCTTCAGACGAAGCCCAAGCCTGGTGAACGACCACGAGCTAT
>JAFFST010048085.1:21303-44229 GCA_022414735.1 Noturus placidus | reverse complement strand
GACAACCACAGTTATAGTAAGGGGGGCAATCACTTTTTCACACAGGACCATGATGGTTTGGATTTTTTTTCACCTTTAATAATAAACACCTTCATTTACAAATTGCATTTTGTGTTTACTTGTGTTGTCCTTGACTATTGTTTAAATTGGTTTGATGTTCCGAAACACTTAAGTGTGACAAACATGCAAAGAAACAGGAAATGAGGAAGGGGGCAAACACTTTTTCACACCACTGTATATATATGCAATAATAATAATAATAATAATAATAATAATAATAATAATTATTATTATTATTATTATTATTATTATTATTATTATAATAAACTATTTTATAAAGCGCCTTTAAAAGCAGATTCTAAAAGTGCTGTACACAAATTAAGCAGTACACAGAAAAAAAATGATAAAAGTTAATAAGAATAACAACAACATTAATAATAATAATAATAATAATAGTAGTAGTAGTAATAATAAAATTATTCATCAATAGTCAAATGCAAGTTTAAAAAGGTATTTCTTGAGTTGAGCTTTAAAAATGCCAAATGTCTGAGCTTCCCTAAGTTCGACCGGAAGAGAGTTCCAAAGCGAAGGAGCATAGACAGAAAAAGCCCAGTCACCCATAGATGTTAAGTGTTTTTTTTTTGGTGGAATAGTTAACAGATTACACTGTGAGGAGCACAGGCTGTGGTTTGGGATGCAAGGAATTAATAAAGCAGATAAGTAATGACCAGTAAAGCCATGTTATTCCTTGTATATCACCATCATTATTTTAAAATCTACACGGAACCTAACCGTATATAACTGATATGCACTCACAGATGGGGACAAATTAAAGGAAAATGGGTCACTCTGTTCTGAAGTCATTTAGTTGCCATGTTGTTGGTGTACTTGTCCCCTTAGAGGGGAAGAGTCACTTCTTCTGACTGATCATCTTTATCCTATAATGAAACATTTCCAACCTGATCACACTGGTCTTCCAGAATGACACCGCCACCCAAGGGCTCACTGGATGTTTTGATGTATGAAAATAATGTGAATGTGAATAATGTGAATGGGATATTTTGGACAGTGCTCTGCACCATGATCATCAAAACTCCAGTCTTATGGAAGGATGTTGTTTGTTGTTCAGTTCCCAGTACAATTCCAGAGAGTTGTACAATCTATACCCAACATGTCATCTGTTTACAAAATGTGTTTGTAATGTTTTGTGTTTGCATGAACATTACTCAAATAAAGAGTACTGTACTTAATTCCCTGATTGCTTAGAAACCTATTGACCCATACTGTAAATGTTACTATTCTGCATGAAGTTTCTGATTTTATTTATTTATTTATTTATTTATTTATTTTACTTATTTGCAGTAGGTACAGCAGCTTGTTAAACATCTTGAACAAGCAATGGTGCATTATACACCTTCTAAATGTATGTTTGGATTGAAACTTGTTTTTTTTTTTTTTTTTCCATTGTAAATGTTCATTGTTATACTGAATATTAATACATATTAAATTTTCTTCATAATTCTGCCTAAGCTATAGAAAATATGACATTAGAAAAAATATTCGCAGGGTATTATGATGAGGTTTGGCCCTTAACATGTTTATATCATATTACAGAATGTAGTTCATATTTCCAATTAGTTTGTAGAACTTTCGATATTTCAATAAAAAAAGATAACAATAATTATTTCATATTATTATGTAAGCATATGTTCAGTCATAAATCCTTTTAAATACTAGTAAAACTTTTAAAATGCTAGTTTAAAAATGCCCACAGTTATCTTTACTTAACACTGATTAGCAATTTCTGTTTTAGGTATGGACCCTCCCAGAGAGTTTATGGTATCCTACATCTCTGAGGATTCAGTAACCATATCATGGGCTCAGCCACTTGCTCACTTTCATTACTACAAAATGTCCTACCAGTCTACTAGAGGTATGGTCATTTACAGTCTCACTGAATTTTAGTATAGAAACCCATTTCAAGGTGTAAAGACATTATGGAACGTTTTTCATTTGTATTTTTATTTTTTATTACAGGTCAAGTGGACAGTGTGGTGATTGACAAGGATGCGACAAACTATACTCTGACCAGACTCCATCCAGCAACAGAATATGAGATCAAGTTAAACACTGTGCGTGGAAACCAGGAGAGCAAGATCATCAGCACCAGTGTCTTTACAGGTATATTCACTTAGTGGTTATGAATATTGTATTGTGGAAATAGTAATGCTTAGAAGATTATTGATACTGTACAACACTAGACACCATGATTGCCAAATCTCATCGGATCTGGCCTAATGGACAGAGAAATTTGGCACCTCCAGCCAGTTAACCTGTCCATGTACTGTAGGTTTGGTCAACTGAATCAGATGAATTATTAATGAATATGCAGTGTGCCTTTCAAGTGAGTCCAGAATTCAAATCCCAGCACTGATCAGTTTTATAAATGAGGGAAATATAAGTCGATCTGGATAAGGGCATCTGCCAAATTCTGTAGTTGCATATAAATCAAAGAACCCATCAGTGATGTGGTAAAAATTTTCAAACCCATCAGTGATGTGGTAAAATTTTTCTCTTTGCCAGTGACATCTTTGGCTGGCTTATTGGGGATCTAGATTTAATTTGGATTTCTGTACATCTGTATTGTGATATTCCCTATTGTTGAAAGTGTTTACAAGTAAAACTTTGAATTTAATTGACATTCCAGCAATATATAACATCAGAATTTATTGCAGATACAACACTGTTTGACTGATTGTTACAATACAAAGCCAGGCTTGCAAATCGTATTATTTATATGCATAAAGGTGTGTGGAACAGGCACATTAGACTGTATAAATTCTCCCACAAACTCTGCTTATTTAGAAAATTGTGATCTTCCCCAGGATGTTAATCAAAACAAATTGGTTTCAACCTGGAGAGATGTGCTATATTTAAGCATTTCTGAAAATCCTGTGCACATGGAAAAAAAAGGAGCAAAACTCTCTTTCATAAACAACAATAAACTACTTCTGTTCCATCTGCAGCCATGGACATGCCAATGGAGCTGATGGCCCTGAACGTCACTCCACAGGGAGCGTTGTTACGCTGGACTCCTCCACTCTCTAATGTGGATAACTATGTACTCACCCTCACCCGCAGCCAAGGTAGGTAGAAATAAAACTTTCTGTGTGAAGTATCTAGTGAATGGGGAGCACTTCAGGGCAGCTCTCGAGTTGTCTGACTGTGCGCACTGCATGCTTTACAATTAGGCTGCTACAATTGTGACTCGCTATCTTCTCGCTATGAAGGGAGTTGGGTTTCAGAGCCTTGTGGATCTGGGAGGGCCGCTGCAGAGGCAGCCAGCTGGCTCAGGTCCTGGGGATCTCGTATGGCTCTATCTCTTGCTCTGTCTTCCGGAGCCGGGTCTCTGCTGGAGGAGTCTGTGTCGTGACTCCTTCTGCTATGGAAAGCCAAATATATATTAATAATAATAATAATAATAATAATAATAATAATAATAATAATTCCTCTCTGACTCAGAACAGCCCCAAGGGTGTTCTAAAAACTGAGAGCAGCTCTCAAGCATATAAAGAGCTGCTTGAAGTGATTACTAAGGCTGGATGAGGTTTTTTTCACCCCAGTGAAAATAAATATCCCTCACACTGCACAACTCCATTTTTTTCCAGAAGTGTATCACAAAATATCACACTTTTGGGGGGAAAACCCTTCATAAGCCATAGTTATAACCCCACTATATCGGATTATTTCAATGGCACGGCATTTAGCTATGCCGAAGGTGGAGTGGGCACTTGTGAGCTACCTCTCTCCATGTAGGTAAGGTAATTTAGGAAGGCCAGCTTTGCCATCCAAGCCATGGAAGGCCACTGCAGCGGTGGTGGGCAAGACCTATGCAGTAGTGGGTCTTGCTTGTGGGTCACTGCAGACAATAGCAGTGTTGCAGGCCTACCAAGCAGACCTGCTGAGTGTACTTGACATACAGTGGCATTCAGCCAGTTCCTTCCCTGTTGTGTTGAGTTCACATGGGCATCGATGAATGGAGCCCAGACCAGGGCTTGTGCGAGGGAGGCACAGAAGGCAAGTGTGCTGGCCTACTTCCCCCGCAGACAGCCAGGGGACCACAGTCGTGGCCTGCTACTAGGCCTGATCTGAGAATGGTCATAAAGGTCAAGCAGACAATAGAGGAGTGGTCCTGATGGGCTGTGGAGGGACATATCTGGGGACATGAGGTTGTTAGGGCAATTAGACCCAGTACTACTGTAGGGCCTTCCCCAGCTAAGGCTGTCCCAAGTTTTCAGTGTTCTCTGGTCAGTGAGCTTTCACAGGGCAATGAAAATCTGATGTTTTCCATCCAATAGGAAATGTGAAAAAGTTAATTTCACTATAAGACCATCTGACAGTGTGGAAATTATTGCCAAATGTGTGTCCATGGGTTCGGTCTACCATATAAAAGGATTACTGGGTCCAGTTCAGAGCAGTAGTCATGACAGTAGTCAGTACAGAGCAGACCCCAAGGTTAGCGCAGTGATATGGTGCACATGAGGCTGAGGTCGCATCTGTATGCTTTTCCCCCAATCACTCTGCTCCCACAAGTTCTAGTGAGAATCCGTCTATGTCTGCTGCTAGTAGCACCTTATTGCCCAGCTTGAATATGGTTCTCAGAGATAATATCCCTGCTAGACGGCAATACTTGGGAGAGTCCCATCCACAGGGATGTACTGTCTCAAGCCAGAGGGCTGATTTATCACACTCGGCTGGAACTATGGAAACTCTGGGTCTGGCCCCTGAGGGGCACCAGCTCATAGATTCTGGTCTCACAATTGAGGTTGTAGAGACCAGGTTGAACGTTAGAGCACCATCCATGAGAAAATTGTATGTGCTCAAGTGGTGACTTTTTGTCTTATGGTGTGATTAAGGTCAGCTAGATCCAGTGAACTGCATAATAGCTACAGTCTTGGCATTCTTACAAGGACATTTCTTGGCAGGGTTAGATCCTTCTACAATTAGGGTTTACGTGGCCACCATTTCAGCCAACAACACCCCTGTTGGAGCTTCTGTGGGGCAACATCCTATAACTTCAAGGTTTATGCATAGTATCAGGTGGTTGAGGCCCATCTACAGGCCATGCACGTACCTTCCTGGGACCTTTCTGTGGTCCTGGAAGGTCTATCATGGGCCCCATTTTAGCCCTTAGAGTCAGCCTCTGGGAAGCTTCTGACTCTAAAGGTAGCTCTTCTGCTGGCTCTGACATCTCTCAAGTGAGTAGGAGAGCTACAAGCTCTCTCTGTTGCCCCTTTCTGTCTTGACTTTACTCCTGAATTAGCCAAGGCCTTCCTGAATCCTAGGCTGGACTATATTCCTAAAGTGCCTACATCTGCTGCCCACCCTGTGGTGTTGTAGGCTATCTGCCCTCCTCTGTTCCTCACACCAGAACAAGAGAGAATGCACATTCTGTGTCCAGTAAGGGCTCTCTGTAATTATGTCCACCACTCTGGCCAGTGGCATAAGTCAGAGCAGCTGCTGGTCTGCTTTGGCGGTGACAGTAAAGGTGATGCTGTGTCAAAGCAGTGTATCTCCAATTGAATAGTGGAAGCAATCTCTTATGGTTATGAGATGCACAGTCTCGCTATGCCTCTGGGCATAAGGGTTCATTCCACTAGGGCATCGTCTCCACGAAGGCTTTGTCGAAAGGGGTATCCTTACAGAATGTGTGCACATTCAGTAGATATTACAGCCCGGATATTCATTCCACCCAGACTCGAATGTCTTGCAGTGACCCTCGGACTTGGGTCTTTTGGAAGACATCATAACCTCGGTATGACGGAGTGGGTATTCTCTTTCCCATAATGTTATGCTAACGCAACGTGGAGTTCCCTTTAAAAGGGAACGTCTGGGTTACACAAGTAACCCTGTTGCCTGAGAAATTATGTTGCATAGCTTTGTCATACTGGGACAGGCCTGAGAATTGCATCTTTGCTTCAGATAATAGAGGCTGACGGCACGGTTCATGGGTGCCATAGATATTACCCGACGCACTTAATTGCCACATCATGTGATCACAGCAGGCCTATAAATAGTCATGATGTTACACAAGCTTCAGATGCTGACTGCATGTGAGGGCGCTTCCAATAGCGTTATGCTAACGCATAACGTGGAGTTCCCTTCTCAGGGAACAGGGTTACATGTGTAACCCAGACGTTTCTCTGCATGTTTTCCCCATGTTTTCTCATCCAACCTTGCTTCCTGTTTTTCTGGGATAAGCTCAGGATTTGCAGTGACTCTGACTAGAATAAAGCAATTTCTGATTATGAATAAATAGATAACAAAATAGTTACACTTAATTTACAGTATTTTACAGTATACTTTAATATTCAGCGTTCAAAATATTTGCATTAAAAATGCTAATGGTAAAAAGCGATTTACACCAAACTTCAGATGGCCATTATCTTTGACAAATATTATCCCTTCTAACTAGTGACTGCAGACACATTTCTAGTGGAAGGGAACAAGCAGGAACATCAGCTGAGTCAACTTCTCCCCAGCACTCCCTACTCTATTGCTCTCTATGCCACCAAGGGCCCTTTGACCAGTGGCACTGTGATCACCAGCTTCATCACTCGTGAGTCCCGTGTTAGTTACTCAATCACATGTATCCAAGTCATGATACTTGAATTTGTTATGTTTAAAGATGTGCTTGGTGTTATTTGTGATGTTAAATGAAAATATTTGAAATCTCCAACTTCAAAATCAATGTCTGCAACCTCATGTACTGTATGTAGCATGTATTCAGATTGTGTGTACTATTTGGAAAAGGTCCCAAGAACTATAAATGACGTAATACTACATGCAATACTACTGGGTGATAACCCATAATGCTTTGTGAGTAGTAAATTGGCAGTGTCAATATTTAAATTCTGAACATTTTGATCAATGATTCAGGGAGTGAATGGAGTTCATTGGAGGAGCACACATTCAATAAACTCCTTTTCCTCTGGCCAGACTGGTTTGAACTGGCAGGAAGGCTACAGTAACTCAAATAAGCATTCTTTAAAACCATGGTGAGCAGAATTGCATCTCAGAATGCACAACATGTCAAACAGCAGAAGAACATTGGGTTCCACTCTTGTCAGCAAAGAACTGGAAGCGGGAAGAGGCTAACCAAAACATTACAGATGAAGATTGGAAAAATGACAACTCAGAAAACAAATTCCACCCTGTCCCATTAGGGCTAGGAGGGAGACAAACACAATCACACCCCACTACACAGCCCTTGACTTGTGCTGCAAGAAGCCACTTATGTGACATATTTGAAACATACAGTACATTGTGATGGGACCTCGACAATCAAGTATGGCTTAATTGTCAGCAGAGATGTTTTTCCTCATGGAAAAGATGAGGAGAAAATGAAAAAAAAAAAAAATTAAGGAAAAAAAGAAAATATCCAACATGGCTGCTTAGAAATGAGCAAATGCAGTCAGGCACATTCTAACTCAATCTCAATCAAGCAGCCCTCTCATAAGCTGTTCATTAGGCCTCATGGATTAGAGGAAATTAATTTGCATGTAAAAGTGTCACAGGCTTAGTGAATTTTGATGTACAATCGCCTGACAGGGTTTGCTGAGTTCATTTGACTTCAGACAGATTTTTGATATTTTTATTAATTCCAACTTAAGTTAGGAAAAAATATACACTCAAAGCACAGTGGATTTAGTTGCTGTCCTGCTCTGATAAGTTGTAACAATACCTCATCACTGAAAAAGAGCAGAAAAAACATCCCAGTGATGTTCTGCAATATATGTACTCTCCTAGAGGGGATGTTGAAATACGTCATTTTGGCATTTATGGCATATGAGAGTTAATCATATAATTGAAATGCAAGCATACAACTGAATTCATGCTTCCCTCTGGAGGAATGTTGCCTGTTTTCAGCAATTCAATTACTGAACTAATAGTTATGAAGATTAAAATCTGTCTGTATGAATATTAATATACTCAGCAGATATATACTTTTTTGAGATGCTTCATAGACAGAGCAAAATAGTTGTGGATTATACTGTGATATGAATATGTGTATAGTATTCCTTTGATTATTGGTTTATGAGCTCCTAAAGAGAAGCAGACCCTGGTGCTGTATATTGTGTAGGTGGGCACTTGCTGCTGTCTAACAGTTAGTATTTAGTAATAAAGTACATACCATTCATGGGACAGCTTGCACCTGAGCTTGCACAAGGCACTATATGATTCAACTACATGTTTATGTTCCAACTAGGGGAGAAAACACACTGGATTATGTTTACATGAACATGAAGAGGAGGGTATGAAGGCATCCACTGCCCCATCTCAGACTTTCAAATCACACCTCAGAGCTGTTAATTCCTGCATAGCAACTGCTGTTGAACGAGACAAAATAGACACTAACACCATCAATAACCCACAATACATTTGCAAGGGATTCAAACAATCACTAAAGGTGGAGAAATCACCCTGTCTGCACCAATGATGCCTCCCTCCCAGACTTGTGAAATGAATTCTACACCCACTTTTAAGCCTCCAAAACAGAGGAAGCAGAATGAATGAACAGCACCCCCTGGCAGCAAAGTGTTGTCTTTGACCAGGGCAGACATAAGGGAAAACCCTACTAGGCAGTGGTGTATTAAGTAATTTGAGGGCCGTAGCAAAGTATATGAATGGGGCCCTCATTTCAATGTTTTAACATCGACATTTACATTTTCAGAACACGTTATTTAGCATTAATAGCAATAATCAGGGATGAACTGCGACCAAACAGTTTCCCTGCACAGAGCAGACCACCACACCCGGCCCACAACACGCCACATCATACCACACCGGCTCACTGATGGTGAGACCCATTTTAAACACCATTTACTAGAATAAAAATATAACACAATTCAGAAACATAAATACTATATAAACATATTTATCTGAAGTAGAACTGAACCGATATCAAGTCATATTTGTAAAATAGGCAAACAGAAACAGAAGAACAGTGTGACAAAGAATATAAAACGGCATGTTAGTTAGTCAGGGGGCATCATCTGGGTACAGTGTAGGAGAGCTGCACCACTCAGCTGTACATCTCCTCAATCAAGACTGAAACTTTATATTTTAACACTAACATCAATGCACATCTCATCATTTTACCCCCAAAATAGACCACTACTACTACTACTACTACTACTACTACAACTACTACTACTACTACTACTACTACTGCTACAAGTACTAGTAGTACTATAATAATAATAATAATAATAATAATAATAATAATAATAATAATAATAATAATAATAATAATAATAAAATACATTTGATTTTTATCAATAGCATTACATTAATCTTGATATTAGGCCTATATTAATAAATAAGTCTTTTTCACTATGACAACTAACCAAGAGCAAATATTCAGTCACTGCATGGTACAGTAGGACAGCAGCTTATTAAAATATTATTTTATTTTCTAAATAATGGTAATATTTACACATATTTATTTGACGTAGCACTGAACATGAATCCACATCTGAATGGCACACTATCAGCATGTGACAAACTCAACTACTGCTTCATTTTGGAGCAGGTAATAATAACAATAATTTATCAATTTGTATAGCACTTTTTACAATGGTACATTGTCTCAAAGCAGCTTTACAGAAATATCATTTTTACATTTACAAGCGACTTACTAATGAGAGCACATTCACACACCAATGGTAGCAGAGCTGCATGCAAGGTGCTAGCTTGCCATCGGGGGCAACTTAGGGTTCAGTGTCTTGCCCAAGGACACTTCGGCATGGGATCACCCGGGCTGGGATTCGAACCGCCAACCCCACGGTTAGTGGATTAGTGGACAACCCTCTCTACCGACTGAGCCACAGCCGCCCTGAGGTCAGTAGAGCTTTAGGAAGGAATGAGAAAAGAGAACAAGAGAGAACCCTGCTGCCTGTTCCTGCCTCACTGTTCTTTATCTGTAATGCTAGAGCCATCAGCACCTGCAGAACTGCCTTCATGCCACAGGCAAAATCTGTTCATTTAAAATACTTCATAGACTTTGATAAAAACCTTTTTGCTTTCATCCCACTTCCTCCTTTTTTCAGCATCTCTGGGGTAGCTCCCCTTCATTTTTGCACTGTCTGCACACCACATGTGATGTAACCGACTGCACAAGTTGGCTACTTTCTTCCTGAATTATTTCCACAGAAGCATGGTGTCTTAATTGTGGGGGGGTGGGCACAAGGTTAAGCAGTGTTTTGGGGGCCCTTGGTAGCTCTGGGTCTGCTCCTGCTGCTGAAGTTAAACCCATGTAAAGCTGCTGGCCCTGACAATGTCCCTGCTCATGTGCTGAAGAATGCACCTACCAGGAGACTGATGTCTTCACAGACATCTTCAACAACTACATAATAACCACTGTGGACACAAATCATAAGCAACACTGCACCTCATCAGCAGTAATGATGAGTCAGCATACAGGGGGTGGTGGAGCAGCTCATACACTAGTGCAGAGACAACATCTCTCAATTAATTAAACAAAAGACATGATTATTTACTTAATTTCTTGCTGTGCACATCATGAGCACATCTGTGTGGCCAAGAATGCCCTTAATCTTATAATTAAAAGATTCAAGGAATCTGGTCAAATCTTGCTGTGTAAAGGGCAAGGCCAAAAAACAACAACTGAATGTGCATGATCTCCGATCCCTCAGAAGAGACTGTCTTAAAAACCATCATGATTCTGTAATATATGTCCTGACATGGACTCGGAAATACTTTGGAAAACCTTTGTCTGTCAACTCCATTCGCCGCTGCATCCACAGATGCAAGTTAGGCTTTACTATGCAAAGCAGAATTCATACATCAACACTGTCCAGAAGAGCTGCGGACTTCTCTAGGCTCGGTCTCATCTGAGATGGACAAAATCATGTTTTGTGGTCGGATGAGCCGACATTTCAAATAGTTTCTAAACAAAACAGCCGTTGTGTTCTCCGGGCCAAAGAGGAAAAGGACCATCCAAGCTGTTATCAGCGTCAGGTCCAAAAGCCAGTGTCTGTCATGGTATGTGGTATGTGGGTGTGCCATTGCCCATGGAATGGGTAACTTGCACATCTGTGAGGGCATCATTAATGCAGAAAGATACGTACACGTTTTGGAGCAACATATGCTGCTATACAGAGCAGGACAACGTCAAACCACATTCTGGCCAGATTACAAGCGCATTGTTGCATAAACTGAGAGTGAAGGTGCTAACATAGCCTGCTGCAGTCCTGACCTGTCCCTGATTGAGAATGTGTGGCACATTATGAAATGCCAAATAAGGCAATGAAGTACAGTTGTGCAGCTGAAGAAATGCATAAGCGATGAATGGGGGAAATTCAGCTTGCTAAACTTAACCAACTGGTATCTTCACTTAAGTGTTATTAAAAGAAAAGGTGATGTTACACAGTGGTACACAGTCGCCTGGTCCAACAATTCTGGTGTGGGTTGCAGTCAGATTTGAAATAATAATGAATAATAATGAGTCTTTATTGGGCACATATACATTTCTGCACAGTGATTTATTTATTTTTTTTAAATTTCGCATATCCCAGCATGTTAGAAAGTTGGGGTCAGAGCGCGGGGTCAACCATGATACAACGCCCCTGAAGCAGAGAGGGTCAAGCTTCTTACTCAAGGGCCCAACAGTGGCAACTTGGCAGGGCTGGGGCCTGAACACCCAACCTTCTGATCAGTAGCCCAGAGCCTAGTGGTGGTCAAGCCACAACTGCCCCCAAATGCATCTATATTTTCAAAAAGAAATTAAATTCAGTAAGTAAAACATCAGATAATGTGTTTTCGATATAATACAGGGTGAATTGAATATTCAAATGACTCTTTTTGTTTGTTTGTTTTTGCATCTTCCATACTGTCCCAACTGTTTTTGAATTGGGGTTGAAAAAAAAATCAGACTGCAAAACTCTACATAGACTTTTGAGAACAGTTAAGGAGATCACTAGGGTTTTGCAAGACAACCTATATTGAGGATGATCACTTCCAACCCTGTCTACACCCTCTGGCCACCTGTGTACCACCATCATGCTTCCCTGAAGCAGTCAGATAACTCAGCACTACTGCTGCCTCCAACACCCACCTAGAATAGACAAACTCTTCACAAAACCCTTCATTGTCATCATCACTTGGAACACTTGGGACCTATGGGACACTTTTTAGCATTAAGACACTTTTTTGCTACTTTTAACTCTTTACTTGTTATTGCTGCTGCATTACTTTTCAGAGTCAAAAGTTTACAGGCAAAGTTTGCACTGGTTTCTCCCATCCAATACTCTGATTTGACCTGACCAATTACCTGGCACAGGATACTGAAATTCACCTGAAGCAAATCAGACACCATCATCCTGGTGCCTGAGATGTCTCCAGTTATGTGCTTTAATGACCACGACCCTGTTGCACTTATAACAGTTGGTATGATGTATTTGAAGTATTCAGGTCTTCAAATTCAAGTATTTGAAGTATTCAGGTCTTCAGGGTCTCCAGCTACACTGGACCCTCACTAGATTACGTACTGCCCAAATCACTCCATCACAGACACTTGTCTCCTTGTCTGTCACATAGAAAACCAGGACACTTGTTTTCTATGTTAGAATATTGTTCATTGACTTCAGCTCCTCATTCTCCATGCACCAGTCCACAAACTCTCTCATGCATACAGTAGCTCTTTAATGTACAACTAGATTCTGTGTCTGTGTGTGTGTGTGTGTGTGTGTGTGTGAGAGAGAGAGAGAGAGAGAGAGAGAGAGAGAGAGAGATTGAGTGAGCCTGTCAAACAGCTAAAGTGCAGATCCAAGCGCAATTTACATTTGTTCCCCGGAAGGAACAAGCTTATAATAAAGTTCATGTGCAATATTACTCTGTAATTTTACTCTGCTGTGTTCCTGAGTAGAATCTCACGCAGGAGCAGCAACATTAGGTTCTCCTTTACCTGTAGCAGCAAAAACAATGTTCACCCAAATTATCAACAAGCCAGTCACCGATTTTATCCCTTTCCTACCTTTGTGAGCCCATCATTAAGCATCCTCACCAGGATGACAGCTCAAGATTATGCAAGGCGTAGCTGGGCATTTTCAAGGGGACCTTCTTGCAGAGAATGCAATACTCCTCCAATTCTGACTGAGACTGGACCAGGCACAACCCAAGAAGGTCCTCAAATGGGTGCCACTGGAGCAATTCATCAACTGTCTTTCACCCCGGATGTCAGCATGGATCACATGCCACCAAACCGACGCTCTGGAAAAAAGCAGCCCAGGTGGCTGAGTACCAAATATCCACGTTCATGCCAGCCTCCCCATCTAGTGGATGAGGTCCCACCTCCTCTCTTCCACCCCATTGTGGCTGGAGCAGTCACAGAGTGATAATTTAAGAATTCACTGGATCAGGTTACAATGATTGATTAACAGAAATGTGCAGACTGGAGCAGCACTGACCTTTTTCCACTTTGCAGTTAATAAGGATCAATTATAGTGAGTGAACAGAATAACAGAAGCTGTGACCCAGAGAAATATGACTGCAGATAAATGCTTTTTCACATGGCTGACCATAACCTTATGACTGGGCAACTTGGGGTAGATGGAACACTATACCGGTTAATGGCAGTGATGCAAATTGGTGGCATTGATGCACAACTCTGTTGTGACCTCCATGCAAGAGCACATTCTGGTTGTACATCACTATACAGTCCCTCTCAGTTACTTTAGAGTAAGATCAGCAGTGTATGCCAGCTCCAAAAGGCAGATTCAGACTCATTTTTGAGTGTTATGCTATCAGGACCTTCCTTGTTGCAATGCACGTTTCAGAATAATCCATTCCAGCTTTTCAACAAAAGTACATTTTAAGAATTGTTATTTTGTCATTTTATCATTAACAATGTAGTCTAAGAAGGATTGGACCTGGAAATTGAATTTGTAACCTGTGTATGGCTGTTAATTGAAGTGCAGTTTGACAAGTTCTTGTCTACATAAATAAAACAGCCTAGAAATAATAATGTCCTAGAGCAGAGGTTCTCAACCGTTTGTATCTAAAGTCATTATAAAATGACTTTTATAAAACTATATAATGGACAGGTATGGAAGATGAATGATATAAAAAGTTTCTGAACACTATAACTCCTATGAACAAGAGAACTAGACTGTAATAACGTGGACTATTTTACATATAAAACATGTTGCATTCCGTTTATCTTGCGCTCTAAAAACATTCACATACGAATGATGTACATTGGGATGAAGGGTGCGTCTCGTTACCCATGACATTGTTAAATCTCAGGCCCCTCACTGAACGGAGTAGAGAGAGGTGTGAGTGCAGCAGGAAAGCAAGACCTCGCGCTTGCAGGACAGTAATGCTGATATTTGGAAAGTTGTTAAGGTTTATCCAAAAAGTCCCTAAAGGGGTCTGAAAAGTTGCTAAGTTGGCAACATTGGTCTGCACTGATAGCTAGGTAAAAGTCAGGCTAAGCGCCGCCTCTTCCCAGCAAAAAGGGTTTTTCATTCATACCCAAATGATGCCCTGTCTGTGTTTTTTTTTTTTTTTTTTTTTTTTTCTTGAAAACAATTTGCACCCCCTTCAGATCTCTCCGTGCTCCCCCAGTGGTGGAACCACCAGTGTTGAGAATCACTGTCCTAAAGCAGTTTTGGCTTTAATTATGGAAATTATGGAATTATGGAAAAGATAATAACTCAATCACTTTTATGAATTTTTGTTTGTTCTATTCAAAATGAGTAGATGTGCAACTCCTACTACACCTACATATTCTCTGCAGCAGAGGATCACTGTACTGTACAAAATATTACTGTAAGTGAATAGTACCTATTATATCAGGACCGGATAAACAAGTCAAAACTGGACAAGAGAAGATAAATTGTCTTTTGTGTGACCTTAAAGCCATGGACGCTCCCCAGAATCTGACTGCTAGTGAGGTCAACCATCGTAGTGCCCTCATCTCATGGCAACCGCCCATTGCAGACATCGACAACTACATGCTGACCTATAAGCCAGCCAATGGAAGCCGCAAGGTGAGTACCAAATTTTTTCACATTTCATAATGTACTCCATAAAACATGTGTGTGCATATAATCATAATGTAATGTTCTCTCCATTACTCTTTCTATTTTTCTATATATCTCTGTCATACAATCACAATGGTTCATGTTTTCTACAAATGCAATCAATACTTATGTTTCCAGTCTTGCTGATTGTCCAGAGGGTGTCAGTAATTCACAGTGAATGAAGGCTTGACTAAAGAAAGTTTCACTAGGTCCTCACTAAGAAAGTATAAGCTCCACTAATGGATTCTACAATTAAAGGAATCCTTTCCCTAATGAGCATGCCAGAGAGGATAGTGGCAAGGAAATAATCCATGACATGAGAAAGAAACCTTGAGAGGAACCCATCCTTGTCTGGGTGACAATGGATAGTCCAATTATAAATAAATACATTCTACAACTGTGTACTAAATGGTCAAAAAGTGCAATTATGTAACCAGGAAATTCATTATATTTTTCACATGAAGTCTGTTTTGTTGAACTTCTCCACGGTTCACTAATGGAGACTTGAGTGCAAAGCTGTATGTGGCAAATGCAGTCCTAAAGCTATCATAGCAAAACTGGTTATATGAATTGTTGTCCAAAGCCATCTTCATGGTTTTTAAGTGGTACCATTCACAGTAATCTCAATTATCTTTAGACTGTGAATGTGGAGCCAGCAACAGCAGCAGTAAGTGATTGATTTCCAATTGATGAGAATCCCAACCAGAAGTAGGGCATCAGGATGGATCAGGCAGGTCCAGAGAGCATAATGAGTCAGGATTACTGGTAACTCATGAGTAGCTTGTGAAGTTTGATCAAGAGAGAGACAGCTCATGATAAAACTGCTGGATGTTTCCTCACCAGCAAATAAATATATATATATATATATATATATATATATATATATATATATATATATATATATATACAGTATGCTGCTTAAGAGTAAATACACAGTGGTTCATGAGATTCTGTGATGAAAATATCTCTGGAGACACAATCTCCAGTCATTTAATGTTTGCAAAACATTACAATTATATAACATATATAACAATTTAGGTGTCTTGTTCTATTCATTACTTAGACCAACTGGCACAGTCTATTGTTTTAAATTTTGTAAGCAATTAAATTGTTGCCCCAGAGTATCTCTTTGGAATTTCACAAATATTACAATAAAATAAAAGCCTTTTTCATGTGTAAATGTTTGCAAATAAAAAGAGGCAATTTGACTGGCAATTTAGTTCCATAACAAAATATTGTTCCTTGTACAAAACCTCTGGTGACGGAATAAAACTGAGAAGAAAGGTCATGAATCAATGTAATCATTTACATTGGCCATGTTTTTGTTTGAACAAATGCAGGAGCTAATTCTTGATGCTGAGGATACGTGGATCCGTCTGGAGGGGCTGGCGGAGACAATGGAGTACACAGTGAGATTGCAGGCAGCCCGAGGACTTGAGACCAGCGCTATTGTCTCTACAACCTTCACAACTGGTACCTCACCCTCACTCAAACTAAATTATGCATGAAATGCATGAATCAACAACTTAAAATAGTCAGCAACCTTCCTAATATCTTAAACAGCTATGTGGGCACCTGCACAATGGTAACTCAGTGATTAAGATTTTTACATTTTTGACTGGAAACTCCAGTTTCATAAATGTCAGATTGACAAAGTACTGCACTGTGTATGTCTGTGCTTGGGTTTGGCCCTGTTTTCTTATTTTCATTTTGTGAACTTATTTTTAGGCATGATTAAAGTTTCCACTTAAGTTTTATGTCTCTTTTTGATTAAAGACTAACTTCCTCCTATAATAAGTCCATTTTATTTGGCAATTCTTCTTTCTGCGGTGCAGTTCCCAGTTCTTTTCTTCTTGGACGTGCATATTACTCTAACATGTTTGTTTGTAATTGTCTGCTTAGGAAACCGGTTGTTTGCTGTGCCGCAGAACTGTGCTCAGCATCTGTTAAATGGTGAGCTCCTCAGTGGAGTTTACACTGTTTACATCAACCGCGACCTCAGTCAGGGTGTACAGGTCTATTGTGACATGACTACTGATGGTGGTGGCTGGATTGTAAGTGTCTAGAATCTTTTAGAAACATCTATTTGATGCCATGTGTTTACTTTTCAAAAATCTAATCTATAAAATGAACTCAAACAGAATATAAGGAGTTAGGAGTAACATTAAAGTTATCATATTGGGCAAATGTTCTATATATTTTCTCATTTCACTAAATATTTCTGTAACCTGAGCATGTTCTGGATGTGCATCCCCTGCATGTTGTATTTGATTTGTTTTAGGTGTTTCAGCGTCGGCAAAATGGCCTGACTGATTTCTCCAGGAAGTGGAGTGAATATAGGGCTGGATTTGGGAATCTGGAGGATGAGTTCTGGCTAGGTGAGATTATAGTAGATCACATTTCGTAGCAGTGTTATGACCACTTTTAAATAAAAGTCTGAATGTTTAGATCATGGTGATATGTGATGTCTTTATCTTCAAAAGACAGGGGAGGCTTAATCCTGCTAGCCCATTTATACCATTTGTCCCTGGGCATTTATAAAATACAAACTTGACTTCATGCTTATGAACAAATAATGCTAACTTTCTTTTAGTTTACTTTGTATTGGCTAAACCATTAATATATCACTTTTGATGTTATAGCAATACAACTGCGCAATGTATGTATGACTTTTTAAACCAATTTTTCTAGATAGTGTCTGAGTCATTCTAATTTCTCATTCTTTGCGGTTATCTATTTCTCTGTGCATGCAGCCATTGTGTTGTTGTGATTGCTTCATGCCACAATGGGTTCATAATCTGTAATGATGATTTTCCGCTTCAAGATTCATTCATTTGAACAACCCTGTAATTGTCTTCATCAAAAACCCAATTTGACATGAAACCTCTGAGCTCATTTTAGATGTATTTGCCTGCATAAATATTCTTTACAAATCTTATTATAAAACAATGAATATATTCATTAAGATTCACTGGAGGGGAAAAAAAGAATACCTCCACATGGCTCAGATTTCAAAGCATTTCCCCAATGTAAAATACAATAATAATACTTTCTCTTAAAAAGATATCAAATTAATGATACCCCAGACAATATTTAAAACACGTCATTAAATCACCTACAGTTTCTAGAAAATCTGTTGCTGCATTTGATCAATACAAAATTCACACACAGAAATGATGTTTTTCATCTGTACATAAACAATATATATAATGGAAAATATGTCAATTGTTACAAATACTACTGACATTTTATCCATGTGTCCAAAGATTGTTGTCTGTTTAAAAAATAGCATAGACAGATGGCCAGATTTTTCAGCTTGATAGTCACTTCCAAACATCCAAATCAGCACAGATTTATGTGCACCTCATTTCTGAAAAATGATTATTAATTAATTCATGAATACAAAAAACATGATTCATGTATTATTGTTTTTGTTATACAGTGTATTTTTAAGACCTATTTTTCAGAGGTGCTCGATAACCCTGTTTTTTTTTTTTTTTTTTTTTTTTTCATTTCATCATGCAGGTTTAGAGAATCTTCACAAGATTACGGCTCAAGGACGCTATGAGCTGCGCATTGACATGAGAAATGGCCAGGATGCAGTATTCGCCAACTATGACCGGTTCTCTATTGGAGACTCCAGAAACCTCTACAAACTGAGGATAGGGGCATACAATGGCACTGCTGGTGAGTGGATGGCTTTTTCTGCTTTGAAGAAGTTTTTTTTTTTTTTTTTTTGTCATCCTCAGTGTATCTCATTCCTTTAAAGTTATAGAAAGCTGCTGAGTATAATTCTGTATAGCATTAAATATTGTGTTTTATTTGTACTAGGGGACTCTCTGAGCTACCACCATGGTCGACCTTTCTCCACTAAAGACAAGGATAATGACAACGCTGTGACTAATTGTGCACTTTCCTATAAAGGAGCCTGGTGGTATAAAAACTGTCACAGAGTCAACCTAAATGGCAAATATGGAGAGTCCAGACACAGTCAGGTAAATGCCAAAAAATATCTCAGGATATTGAGTACCTGGTTTTAACTTATAGCCATGAATGAAACATGAATGAAAGAAATTCTCCACCGTGCTTTTTCTTGCAGTTGATTTTTTTCAAACACCTGTGGTCCATCTCTTACTTGCATGGTTTTGCAAAACCCAAAGGAAATGTACTGGGTATAATGTTCATGCTATTCTGTAATTCAAAGAAACAATGAAACAACTACAGCTACAGTTCAGAAAATGTTGGGGAAGTATGGAAAATGCTAATAAAAACAAAGAGGAAAGATTTGTAAAAGCACTTTGACTTATGATTTAAACAAAAAAACATGTAAACATATTTGAAGTTTTACCTAATAAACTGCATAGTTTTTTTTTTTTTTTTTTTTAAGGTAAATGTTTATTGTGAAATTTATGCATGCAATACGTTCCATAAAAGTTGAGACAGGGGTAATTTAGGACTTATAGCGATGTGACACATAAAAATAAGAAGATGATGTGAAACAGGTGAGGTAATCATCTAATTGTAGTCTATAATGAGCCTCCAAAAAGGCCTAGTCCTTCAAGAGCAAGGATGGGTCGAGGCTTCCCAATCTGTCAACGGATGCATCAGCGAATAATCCAACACTTTGAGAACAACATTCCCCAAAGACAAAGTGGATTTTGGGAATTTCACTTTCTGCATAGCACAATATAATCAAAAGATTCAAGGAATCCGGTCAAATCTCTGCGCGTAAAGGGCAAGGCCGAAAACCACTTCGGAATACGTGTGAACTTTGATCTCTCAGATTTCAATGTCCTAAAAACATCTGTTTTTAAGATAGTGACATCTGAGGGTTCGGAGATCACACGCATTAAGAAGTGGTTTTCGGTCTTGCCCTTTACTGAGAAAAGTTGACCAAAGTATTCCCGAGCCTATGTCAGGATATCCATTAGAGACTCATGACTGATGTAACTACATCACCAACACCATTCGTCGCTGCATCCACTGATGCAAGTTTACTATGCTTTACTATGCAAAGCAGAAGCCATACATCACATATGTCAAACACAAGGCCTGTGGGTCGAACTAGGCCTGCTGCATGTTTCTATCTGGCCCATGCATTCATATGAGTATTAAATTGATCTTGGCCCACTTCCATATCACCTGCGCCACACTGAACTGCAAGTGCCAGCAAGCCTTTCCAACATGCTGTGTGCTAAACATCAGGTTACCGCCACTCCTCCACCTCTCACCCCCACACACACAAAATACAGTTGATCCAGTGCACTGTCTGGATGTCAAAATTATAACAGTTTTAATAGCAACATTGTTCCCTATTATCAAAAAAGTACAGTATTAGCTAGCTAGCCTGAAGTATGCTTCAGTCAGGGTTGGACAGTTTTACACTATTATCCCTGAAACTATGCCACTGCTCACAGTCCAACCGTATTCTGTGCATGCTTGGTAGCACATACCTGTGTGCAAAGATATTCACGACTTACAGACAAGCACATCATTCAAGTCTCAGAGTTGCAGAAGCTCAGGAGTTGACCCCAAATATTGATGAACTTGCATCCATGAAAAGAAGCCAGGTTTCAAATAATAACAAATAGATAACAAAATAAGCCTGAAAACCTGATAAACTCTTGAATAGTTTGGGCAGTTAATTTAGTTTGCTTTTAGTTATTTGATGCTCAAAGTCATACTACCGTATATGTAGGAATTTATTTATTTATGATTGTACTATCTGGTATCACCCAGATGAGATTTGGTTGCCTTTTGAGTCTGGCTCCTCTCGAAGGTTTCTTCCTCATACCATCTCAGGGAGTTTTTCCGTCGCCTCTGGCTGCTCATTAAAGACAAATTCATACACTTAAAATCTATATTCTGAATTTATATATTTCTATAAAGCTGCTTTAGGACAATGTCCATTCTTAAAAGTGCTATAGAAATTAAACTGAATTGAACTGAATTATACAAAGTCAATTTTTGTGTGAAGCAGTGACTAGTTTGTCACAGCAGCATTACTTTATTTCAACAAAAAATAAATATAAACCATATCTGGCCCGCGGATTGGTCTATTTGTTATATACGAGTTTGACACCCCTGCCATACATCAACACTGTCCATAAGTGCTGCCGACTTCTCTGAGCTCGTTGTCATCTGAGATGGACAGTAACAATTTCCATTCCAGCCAGTATACCAATGTTTGATTCAAAATCAGTCACCACCCACATACTCACCACCATATGGCAGCTGTAGAGTGCAATAAATTATGCACATACAGTCAAGAGCTTAAATTAATGTTCACATCAAACATCAGCTTGAGGACAAATGTGATCTCTGTGACTTTAACGGTGGTATGGTTGTTGGTGCCAGATTGGCTGGTTTGAGTATTTCAGAAACTGCTGTGCTCCTGGGATTTTCACACACAGAAATCTCTAGTTTACACCGAATCGTACAAAAAAAAAAAAAAAAAACCATCCTGTGTGCAAAGGGTCTGCAGGCTGAAACGCCTCGTTGATGAACGAGCTCAGAGGAGAATGATCAGACTGGTCTGAGCTGACAGGAAATCTATAGTAACTCAATCATTCTTTACAACCGTGGTGAACAGAAAAGCATCTCAGAATGCACAATACAATGAACCTTGAGGTGGATGGGCTTCAGCAGCAGATCATCACATCATGTTCCATGTAGCACAGTGGGATGGTGTTTTGTGGTCCAACGATTTGGTGAGATGGTGAGAGATTCTGGGGTCCGGATTGAGGCTGGAAGTTCATCCCACCACTAGGCACAGACTGATTAAAACTGGACAGTTTAAAATTCGAAAAAGACCACATGATTTTAATTTTTTTTTCTAAACTGTCCAGTTTGGGTGAGTCTGTGTCCATGACATCCTTATATTCCTGTTTCCTGTCCACACTGTTCTGTGTAAACTATAGAGACTATGGTGTGTGAAATTCCCAGGAGAATCAAACCAGTCCATCTGGCACCAAAAACCGTGCCACGATAAATAACAGAGATCACACTTCCCCTTCATTCTGATGTTTGATGTGAAAAGTAACTGAAACTCTTGACCTGTATCTGCATGATTTTATGCATTGTGCTGCTGCCACATGGCTGATTCGATACAGTAAGACAGACATGAATGTACAGATAGACATGAATGTGAAGATGTACAGGTGTTCCTAATAAAGTGCATGGTGAGTGTATATATGTTTGTTTTTTTTTTTTAATATCCCTTCTGCACTTTTTAGGGTATCAACTGGCACTTGTGGAAAGGCCATGAGTTCTCCATCCCATTTGTGGAGATGAAGATGAGACCTTATAATTACCGCAGCATCAGTGCCAAGCGAAGGAGGTCCGCTCCACATTAATCAGCTGTTTTATGTCCATCTTACTAGCTGTTCCTATTTTTACATAAAAGGAAAAGTAAGGCTGTCATTTATTTGATCTCTTTTGAAGAATAGCATTTACATGATGAGCCTTTTTGATTCTCTGTAAAACTTTTGATCTCTGAAGGTGTAAAAAAAAAGGAAAAAAATGAATAATAATAATAAAACCTCCTTGGTACAGTATGGTACAGTGTTATTTATCACAGGTGGTTTGGGGAAAGGAAATGAATAAAAATTACTTACATAACAGTGATACTTTAAGGAAAATGATTTTAGAAGAAAATCACTACACAGAAAAATAAGAGACTTATATTTTTATAACTGAAAACAGCTGTAAAATTTGACTGAATGATTTACATGCAATATTTTGGGACTGTTTTGTTTTTGATCTGACATTGGCTTTGAGCAATTTCCTTTAATGTATCTGGCTATATAATATTATATAT
>JAFFST010048084.1:0-13083 GCA_022414735.1 Noturus placidus | reverse complement strand
AAATGAGGAAGGGGGCAAACACTTTTTCACACCACTGTACATACCCAACCTTTAGTCATGAAAGGATGGTGTATTGAACATATTAACCCTGTACTGTAACTGTTTTTTTTTTTTTTTTTTTGTGACCTCACAGCCACAGGTGGAGTAGAACGTCGCCTATTTAAAGACATGCAGGAGAAGTGGATCCATAATTAGGAAGGCTAAAACACAAACACATGACCGTCACTGTTAAGTGTGAAGCAACCTGGGTTAAAATCAGCACCTTAAAAATCAAGTATGAGGTCGTGGTTTTCTTCTGGAAAAGAACACGATGCTCACTTTGGCATTGGTAGAGAGTTTGAAGCTTTGTACTATTTTGTTCAAGAGTGATGGAAAAATACAGTGCGAGATTGATAAATGTCTCAGCTCGGAGACGACGGTGTCGGGGCTAAAACCTATGCTATGCCATCTATGCCATTGTATACCCTATGAGTTACACCATGGAGATTTCACAACTCACTGCATTTAGAGAAGTGTTAAGGTAAAATTTATAACACACGCTGAGCCTTGCAGCAAGAAGTGATATAGTCAGCTAAGACTAGTTTCTCGTCATCAACTGGCACACCAGGAGCTCGATCATTCATACAAACATACTATGTATAGTATATGATGCTTCATCATTAATTCCTGACAAGAAATTGTAAAAAAATGTCTTCGTTTAACAAAGAACCTGTCAAGACAAAAATGGGGCCAGCTTTGTGATTGAGCTGGAAAAAGTGAGACTTTTTTTTTTTTTTTTTTTTTCTAGCCATTGCATGGGAAATAATGTCACCATGGTACGCATGCATTTCTTATATACAGACATAATTATAATTATAATATTTATATTATTATTATTAAATTATAATATAATCCCTCTTTCCTCGTCTCAGTCTTTAACGAAATTATTCTGTACATCATAGATGGATCCGTCTGTCTGAGCTTACACTTTCCCTTTTCTTGTGAAAATGTAGTACTTTCGTTTTTTGATTATTTGATTTTAAACAAGATCTTGGAGGCTGTGGAGTATTCGCAAAAGAACTCAATTCAGCAGTGCTGTCATTGCTCCTCTGTTGGACATGGGGCACCGTGATTCTTGCCCCAGTGGACCTAGTAAGTAGCATGCTGCACCACAATTGCTCAACACCTAGTAAGGCAACCAAATCAATGGAACATCAGCTCTGTCAAATACAGTAGCATCATTATTTTATCTGATGCTCACTCAAAAGAGGTATATAGTATTTTAATGAAATTAAAAATGTATGTAGTTGTCAATTAGGACTTTATGATGATTGAAACAAAACTTTATGGAAGGCTACTAGCTGAGCTGGAAGAATCTGGGCTCAGCCCTGGAACAGTCCCATGAAAATTATACTATTATACAATTAAACATTGTAATGATTTAAATTTTGTTATGGTGACTATAACAACTTTATGAAAATGCTGCAATACTTTCCCTATTTTAGTGTGTGAATTATAAGAGCGTCTTTTTAATGGCGTATATATTTTCATGTTTATTGATGAATGTCAAAATATAATGAAATATGCAACATTTTATTATTTTGTCATTGTTAATAAAACATTAGGAGAGTTTGATACTATTAGGGCAGGTTAGAGACCCATCCGCGTTAGATATAAACTCCGGGTCACTAACGACCTGCATATGTAATAACGATTGGTGAAACATGCATGTGTTTAAGGGTTAATATTAGTATTATGTTGTAGGAGGGATGTAAGGATGTGCGTATAATAGGCACAGTGTTGAATACATGTCAAAACGCAAAGTGACACAATCCGGCTCATTAGTCATGTGTGTGTGTGATGAGGGACAGAATCTCTCTGTCTGCTTCTTATCCTTTATTTTCCTGACACCTCACACATCATGTCAGTATCTCTGAGCTCTTTTCACCCGGAGCACCTTCTTGAGCTAACAGTACGTCTTCCAGGATGACATTCATTATCTTAATTGCTGCTAGTTTTTCCTCATTTCAGTTATTTGTGTTGCAATTTATTCTCCTCTTTTGCAGACAAATTGCCATCTGTTGTTGCCACATAACATGTGGAAGATAAAAAAAAAAAAAAAAAATGAGTTCAGAATGTACATACTTTATTTTTTTTAATAATAAAAAAAAACATGAAACTTTCAATTTACTCTGTGCTTCTGTCATGTTAGTGGAAGCATCTTCTCCTTTTTATAACTTCAAGAAGACCGTTCCAAGATTCACTTCCTGCTCAGAGAGGGTTCTGGGCCTTAACAATTGAAACATAATTGGATGTCACCAGATCATAGCACCAGAAATGACCCAAGATCATGCACTTAATAAGCTGTGTGGTCTTTCCAGCGAACATATCACCACTTTCAATTCTATACAAATGTTCACAAGCCAAGCAAGGTTAGCTCAAATGTAAGCCTCTTGTAGCTTTTCTTTTCTTCCTTTCTTTCTTTTTCTAATGGGTATAGATATTTTAGCTTCCTGAAGGACCTCGATCTGTCAAGGAAACACTTTGTTGCAGGGTTCAAATCATGGGTTGCCATCCCATAATTTACAAATCTCCTTGTTTGTTTTATTAATTTGATTTAAACTGATATTACACATACTGCTGTAACTATGAGGCTGGATATTGGGTGATTTATCTCATTCATACAGGTCACAATTGAAATTTAGAGTGCATTTTGGTCTTTTACGCTATCTTGACATGCTGAACAAGCTTAGGCGTCCGGCAGTAAAAATGGACAAATAGGCTAGTTCCTCAGAAGCAAAGTGATTCTTACTCACTGGAACAAAGGAAGTCAAGAAAAAGAACAAGAAAAGACACAGAAACGGAGTAGCCAGAGATTTCTTTGCATGCACTGAAAGTGATGGTTGCGTTTGTGAAAGTGGATTCCGTGCTCTTACCGGCAGTAAGTAAGGAATAACATGCTGTTGTAGGAAAATAACACACTTTGGCTGCTTTAAAGT
This sequence comes from Noturus placidus, assembly GCA_022414735.1. Taxonomy (NCBI): domain Eukaryota; kingdom Metazoa; phylum Chordata; class Actinopteri; order Siluriformes; family Ictaluridae; genus Noturus; species Noturus placidus. The sequence goes on along the minus strand of JAFFST010048084.1, from coordinate 10,105 downwards.
TAACGGTAACGTTGCTTTGCTTCAGGCCGCATCACACCAATGAACGGGTTATTTTACCTGTAACACTCCATGCCATGTTTTATTTCTTACATATCATTCGAAGCTGGCTGTGAACTCTCTGGAAATACCACATGCTTAACACCGTTTTTCCATCCATATGCACTTCTTCTCACTCGCTGTTGTTGCCAATTTACTTTTTCACAGACCTTTTTATATTAATCCATCCATCCATCCATCTTCAACCGCTTACTTCTTTTCAGGGTCACGGGGAGCCTGGAGCCTATCCCAGGAAGCATCGGGCACCTTTTTATATTAATGACTGAAAAAATAACAAACCATATTGCTAAAGGGATAGTGTATATTTTGAATGCTATATGGATGTTGAATAAAATCATGATTATTTGCACTTGCTACTCTCAGATGTTGCGCTTCCGGGTTTGCACTTGACATGGCTTTATTTACCTGTTGACACGTGTGTTCTGTCTTGTGTGTCTTATATTATGTGTCTTATGTTATGGTCTTATGTGTCATCATTGACTACGCTTACATGGACAGCAGTAATTTAATTATTGACCTTATTCTGAATAAGACAATATTCTCATTAAGGTGTTTACATGAGTCGCTTTTAGAATATTCCTTTCATGTTCCTGTTTTATGTGTTATAGAACATAAATCGATTAACATCACATGTTGTTACACTCCCACACGACATCACGCCATCCGACATCCCTCCGGAATTTCACGTAATGACATAAGTTCGTGTTCATTATGGTACGGTATTCAGATTTCATTTATAATTTGACAAACTCTTCAAGTGCAGTTAATTATTTGTCATGCTGTACGTGAAAATAGATGACTGCTTGAAGCCGTTGGCTGCATCTCAAATTGCGTACTTACCGTCTATATAATAGCTGAGATACATGTATTTCACATACTACATAGTAGGTAAGAACGCGGTTTGGGACGCAGCCATGCTCTCTTGTTTGGTGTCAAATGATTGAACGCTGTCGTGTGTGTACGTGTCCTGTCGCACAATATGGTGAAAACTCTCACACAATGTTAATAGTGTGATTAAGGTGTTTACATGTCTGTAACGTAGGTCGATAATGCGACTAAAACAGGAAAATTCCACACGTCTTAATTCGATTTGTGTTTACTTCGAGTATGACTTTAATCCAATTAAGGTCATCAATAATCTCTTTTTACATGCGAGTTTCTTAATCAGAGTATCGTCTTAATCGGGTTAATATGGGACTATTGTTGTCCATGTAAACGTTCTGATTGTTCTCAGCTGCGGCGTATTATCCGATTGATTCCGGTTAGTATTTAAACCCTTCTTGTCTCATTGTTAATCGTGAAGTATAACGTGTGTCTACACTGTACCACACCTTTGTTCCTCATTTTTGAGCTTGTTTATAGCCTAGCCTTTCTTGAGTCTTGTATCAATCTAGTTCATGTTGTTTGCTGTTCGCCTGACCTCTCGCTTGTTTGATTACCAGGTATTTGCCTTTTGATTTGGATTTATCTACCTATCTGTCCTCTAATAAAGCTCTTGTCTACACTTGCATTCGTCCTCAACCTCCATTATGTGACAGCTACTATAAGTTTTTGGTTCCATTGTTTTGAGCTTGTTTATAGCCTAGCCTTTCTTGAGTCTTGTATCAATCTCATTCACGTTGTTTGACGATTGCCTGACCTCTCGCTTGTTTGATTATAACCTTTGCGTTTTGATTTGGATTCATCTATCTATCTGTCCTCTAATAAAGCTATTGTCTGCAATTGCATCCGTCCTCAACCTCCATTATGTGACAGCTACTATAAGGCTGAATCCAAATTGCATTTATTACATCTGGCAGATGCTTTTATTGAAAAGTGATTTACAGTTAAGCCAAAAACAAACTAAAGCCTATAGCTGAGGGCCTTCAAGTTACGATCAGCAAAAGTATATACCTTTTGCAGAACATTTTGTGGTGATCTATATATGTAAAGAACTATTTATAAAGATTGGTTAAATAAATAAATGTATTTCATGGAGTCTTGCCGGGGCAATGTGTGTGCAGAGTTTGCATGTTCTCCTCATGCTGTGAGGGTTTCCCCTAGGTAATCCGTTTTCCTCACCCAGTCCAAAGACATGCATGGTAGGTTTATTGGCGTGTCCAAAGTGTCTGTAGTGTATGAACGGGTGTGTGAATGTGTATGTGATTGTGACCAATGCTCCCTGAGATAGGCTCCAGGTTCCCCGTGACACTGAAAAGGATAAGCGGTAAAGAAGATGGATGGATGTATTTCATGGCTTCTCTGGTGAACATTTACTTCATAATTTCTGTCACATTTTATACCACAGTGCTGGTGAGTTCTTTGATTTAATTGATTCAATCAAATCAATACTTACAACTTTTTCCACAGCATGAAGTTGGCTAAAAGATCTCACCCAGTAACACACTATGTCAGAGTTGAAAGAAATTCCAGAAATGATGAGGAAGAAGGTGATTAAATACATCAGTCTGGGAAGGGTTACAAAGCTATTTCAAAGGCTCTGGGATGCCAGAGAACCACAGTGAGAACCTTTATCTGCAAATGGAAAAAATCAGCAGAGTAATGAATCTTCCCAGAAGTGGCGACCTTACAAAAGCTAAAAAAGAGCCAAGGACAACATCACTCGACCTACAGGCCTCTCTTGCATCAATAAAGGTCACTGTTCATGACTCCACTATCAGAAAGACACTGGGCAAAAATGGCATCCATGCAAGAGTAGTGTGGTGAAAATCACTGCGGACCCAGAAGAACATTAAGGCTCATCTGAATTTTGCCAAAACACACCTTTATCATCCTCAAACCATTTGGGAGAACCTTTCAATGTATATGTGACATAATTTAGATCACACTTCTCACATATTCTTTTCTTTGAGAACTAAGTAATTATTTGAATTGTCATGGTTCTACATGTACACTCATCAGCCATTACATTTACATTTATTCATTTAGCAGGCGCTTTTATCCAAAGCGACTAACAAATGAGAGCACACTTACACACCAATGGTAGCAGAGGTGCCATGCCAGGTGCTAGCTTGCCATCGGGGGCAAGCTTAGGGTTCAGTGTCTTGCCCAAGGACACTTCAGCATGGGATCACCCGGGCCGGGATTCGAACCACCAACCCGCTCTACAGACTGAGCCACAGCCGCCCAGTGATAAGTGGTGAATGAAATTATCTCATTACAATTCTGCCTGTCAAGGGGTGGGATGTATTAGCATCAAGTGAACAGTCAGTTCTCAAAGTTGATATGTTAGAAGCAGGAAAAATGGGCAAGAATAAGAATTTGAGTGACTTTGACAGGAGCCAAGTTGTTAGAGCTAGACAACTGGGTCTGAGCATTTCTAAAATGGCAGGTCTTGTGGGGTGTTCCCAGTGTGCAGAGATTATTACCTACCAAAATGGTCCAAAGAAGGACAACCGGTGAACTGGGTGAAAGTGGGGAGCAAATGCTAGCCCTTCTGGAATGTCCTGGAATGGATTGAGGAACATGAAAAACTGCTTATGGTATAGAAATGGCCTCCAAGTTCCCCAGATCTCAATCTGATCGAGCATCTGTGGGACGTTCTGGACAAACAAGTCAGATCCAGGGAGGCCCTACCAACTTACAGGACTTAAAGGATCTGCTGCTAACGTCTTACTGCCAGATACAACAGCACAGCTTCAGCAGTCTTGTTGAGTCCATGCCACGGGTCAGAACTGATTTGGTGGCACTTCACAAACAGGCACCTACACAATATAATGCAGGTGGTTTGAATGTCTAATCAGTGTAGCTGTCAAATCCAGCATGGACAATTCATCTGTGGACCACCAGAGGGCACCCTTACTCCCACTGTTTGAAATTATTCTTTTGTTGTCTGCCCCACTTCCTTCCTTGTTTGTGCACACCTGTTTTGTGTTCCCATAATTAGTTACCTTATTTAAGTTCTGTGTTCTCCGTCCTTTGTTGTGTTGTATTGTGTGTATAGTTTGTAGTATGGGTTTTGCTTTCATGTTGAAAATGAAGTTTTCATTTTCTTTTTTTGCCTCAGTCTAGTTCTGATAATTTCACTGACTCGGCTCTTTCAGCAATCTCGTTCAGCAAAATGAACAAATCTTTTTTTTTCAAGTTATTTTATTAATGTCAGACGATTATAATTAAAATCTCTCTCTCTCTCTCTCTCTCTCTCTCTCTCTCTGTGTTTGTCTGGAAACACATCACTCTATCTAAAGATTTGTTCAAAATGAACAAATTATTCATGAACGACATCTCACTAGTTCTTTGCTTTAGTTTTTGTAGATCTGGATGTTTTTCCAGTCTTTGTATTTTGGTTGTTTTATTGTTAAAATCACTTTTGCACTTGCATCAAACTCAAGGGATTTCACGACAATAGCCACTGAACTCTTGAAGGACCTTGTTTTTAAAAGCAGAATCCATTCATTTTAAAAATAAATCTTTTTTAGATCAAGATTTCTGAGTTGAAAATCAACACAGCAGTGTCATTATGACAATACACATGAGCCACCACTTAAGAAAAGAACAGATTAATTAGATAGAGACAATGTGAGAAAGATGGGTGGGACTGGTGTCATCTTTGTGCTATGACAGCCTCGCTGTAGGGCAGCATTTGCCAAAATGACAGCATAATTTTGGATGGGTAAGACAGGTGCACTTTCCAGCCTACAGGGGAAGACTGACGGTGATAATCAGCGATAATCAGAGAGAAATGGTTTCTTTCAGCAGGGGCATACTTACACAGCTTCTCTGAATTGGCCAGTCAGTGTAAGTGTACTGGAAAGTCCCCAATAATGGTGGCCAAACTGAACACACACACATACACACTTCCAGGACTGATAATGGAGACGAGGGGAAAATGTCCAGGGATTATGAAATGTGTTAGCTTTCCACACTGATATTTAGAGATGAATCATTAAAGTATCCAGTTTATCAACAGCACAAAATACTGAATATCCAAATAAGATCTTGTATTAAGAGTTCTAAAATTCCTCTAAACCTAGTTCTATGGTTTATACCACAGCACTGTTGTAAATTCTTAAATTTGATTTATCAAAATGTGTTGATTAATTTTTCATGAGAGCTGTTCTGACAGTAGGATTATATCAAACCACTCATTCTAATGCATTATGGTTTCTGTAGTAACCATTCATTCAGAAGAACGTGTATGATGCATATTCTAATGTATGAACATTCTACTAACATTTAACTAATATTAAATGTTCTTAGAAAGTGTAATTTCTTGTATTAAAGAGCAATGTCTCACCATTGATATGGTGGCACTTTCTGTAAATACACGATTGATTAGCAACCGACGTTTAGTACTACCTACTCCGCGTGGCACAAGTTCCCTTTCCAGAACCTTCACACTAACTGTTCCTCAGTGGTGGAATGAACTTCTAACCTCAAAATGGACTGCAAAATCTCTCACCAGCTTCAAAAAACAGCTGAAGATATATATATATATATATATATATATATATATATATATATATATATATAGAGAGAGAGAGAGAGAGAGAGAGAGAGAGAGAGAGAGAGAGAGAGAGAGAGATCTGGTGAAGCTTTCTGAAATGGGATGTTTATGTAATATTTATGAAAGCATCTTTTATCACTTTATTTTTAAACTTGTCTGTAGTTTTTTCGACTGCTAGAGGTCATAGGGACAGTGGTGGCTCAATGGTTAGGGCTGGGTTAGTGATCAGAAGGTTGACTGTTGGGCCTTTGAGCAAGGCCCTTAACTATCTCTGCTACAGCGGTGCTATAGCATGGGTGACACTACGCTTTCACCCCAGCTTCCTAACAAATTGGGATATGCAAAGAAAAGAATTTCACTGTGCTGTAATGTACTGTATATGTGACCAATAAAGGTTTCTTCTTCTTCTTCTTCTTCTTAGCCAGTGAGCTTGTGAACCAGTACCATGATGTATTTATTGATAAAGACTTCAGAGCACTTCCGTAAATCGCTCTGGATAAGGGCATCTGCCAACTGGCATAAATATAAATGAAAGAAGGCTCTTTCAGTGACAGAGCCTTGAGGTAATGCTGTTTTGTTAAGTTTTTCTGACATGGGAAGTTTCCAGGACGAAGGACATTATGACAAGCTTCATATTTTGTTTTTCATTATTATGAGTTTGAAGGGAGGGTGGAGGAAGAAACTGGTGATGGAATGACTGTTTGTAGCTGCTATAACAGGAACTAACTATGTGCAATTATTATTGGATAATATCTCACTTCAGGCAGGTAATAATAACTACAATTCATCACACCACTGCATCATTGATTATTTTCTGATTACAGCATGAGACATAATGTTTTATTCCTTAGTTGTTCATTATCTACTGAGTTGCAAAGCTAAACAAAATCTAAAGAGTTTTAAATTCTACTATCGCATAAATTCTAATATCATATAAAGTGCAATTTAAGTGTATTTAATTTAATGCAAATCTAACTATGTAACTTCATAACTTTTAATTGAACATCTGATCTTCATCTTTACCCACTGACAACACTGGTATATGAAACAGAATGCCCAAAAACTGTTTTTAAAGTTTTATGTTATGTTAATCTTATTTTTAGACCCACAAAATGGCAAAATAAGACATCACGCAAAAGCTATCTATACAGGTTTCAAAATTATTAGCACCTAATGTGCAGTGAATCTCAAAGTTCTGTCAGAAGCACAATCTACAATCTTAAAAAAAAAAAAAAAAAAAAAGTGTAATGGATACATTTTCTTCACCGTAAACATACTGAGCTTACTTCATGTGTAATTAGAACTTTTCACAAAATATGTTCAGACATCTTTTTACAGCAACCATCAAGCATGTAAATTATATGAAAAGAAGGTACAAATTTATTTTGTTGCTGCTGTTGTGTTTTCTGTTCTCATTGCTTTTGCAGGTTTCATTATTCATATCCATTAGAAGTTTTGCCCAGTTGAGTAAAACAAGACACAATAAAGTTATTAATAGCATTAACAGCATGCTATTAACAGCACTCTGGGACTTGACCCAGGAACACTATTGTCCTGTAGCATCTCTTGAGAACTCTAGAACCTGCAGTTCACGGTATGTCCACATGTTTGCAGTCCATCAAAGTGTCCATGCTCATGGTCACTGACGCTGAAAAGGTAGTGCTATCTACAGTGCCTTGCGAAAGTATTCGGCCCCTTTGAACTGTTCTACCTTTTGCCACATTTCAGGCCTCAAACATAAAGATATAAAACTGCAAATTTTTGTGAAGAATCAATAACAGCTGGGACACAATCATGAAGTGGAACGAAATTTATTGGATATTTCAAACTTTTTCAACAAATAAAAAACTGAAAAATTGGGCGAGCAAAATTATTCAGCCCCTTTACTTTCAGTGCAGCTGTCACGCTGGGTTGAATGAGGCGGAAACAGGCGCAGACTGGCTTTCGCTGATTTATTGGGTATATTCTCAGGTCAACACAAATAAAGCAAATACCAGCACGAGACTCAGAAAAAGGGCTAGGAACAAAAATACTTCAGCTAAGAAAACATGAAAACAAAACCTGCTTCTCAGGCACATAAACGAGGAATAAAGCCAACTTCTCTGGCTAATTACCTAAGCACTGTGACAGGCGTCTAAATCTACTCACACACACACACAACGAAAGACAAAAACTCTGTGCTCTACTAGCACTATATATACACAACCCCCGTGTTCGTTAACCAAAACAAGGCACAGGTGCCAGAATCCATGTGACCCTGAGTGAACCCACGTGACCAGCAGTGGCTGCTGGGAGATGGAGTCCCCGGCACACTGAGGATAGTCACTGCCAGTGTTCGGCCACCAGAGGGCGCCAGATCCAGCCATGGTGCAGTGCCACAGCTGGCCAACAGGGGGAATCGTGAAAGATCCCCCCCTAGGGCGCTCCTCCTGGAACGCTGTCAGACAAAGCCCCTGTTGGTGGTCCCGGTCCATGGGGCAGAATGTTCCAGGCCGAATCCAGGGGCCGAGGCAGTCCTGGCCGTGTAGTCAAGGGCTGGAACTTCCCTCCCGGAGATGGAGTTCGAGGTGCAGTCTCTGTTGGCTCAGGAACATCTGACGCCTCCCACCGAGGCTCCGGAAAACAGGATGTTCTCCCTTTGGTCTCTGTCGTAGTGGATGCTGCCCGGTGAACTCCAGGTTGGACTGTCGCTGGGCCTGTACACAAAACGGCAGAGGTTACTGGGCTTAGCTCTCTCAAGGGCTTGGGGGCACAGGACGCCGCCGCCTGCCGGGACTCTGGAACGCAGGCCGCCACCTGCCTGAACACTGGAACGCAGGCCGACGCCTCCTGCCGGGACTCTGGAGCGCAGGCCGACGCCTCCTGCCGGGACTCTCGAACGCAGGTCGACGCCTCCTGCCGGGACTCTGGAACGCAGGCCAACGCCTCCTGCCGGGCTGACACCTCCCCCTCGACCTCCCTCTCTGCGGTGCTGGAGGCTGCCAGGTTAACCTCCGGCGGAGGTTCCAGGGCGTGCTGTGTGACCAGGGGTTCCAGGGCATTAGCTTGGATGTGGTTCTTAGACGTCGATGAGACTTGACTTGTGGACAGACCTTGCCTCATGGACGAGACGGGGCTCGTGGACCGCACTGGGCTCGAGGGCGAGACATGACTCGTGAACAACACTGGGCTCGTGAACAAAGCTTGACTCGTGAACAACACTGGGCTCGAGGACGAGACGTGACTCGTAAACAACACTGGGCTCGTGAACAACACTGGGCTCGCAGGGATCATAGGCACATATAATACTGGGCTTTCAAGGTCGGACGGGACTGAAACAGGACCCTCAGGCTCGGACAGGACTGAGACGGGACACTCGGGCCCGGATGGGATTGAGACGGGACTCTTGGGCTCAGGCATGACTGAAACTGGGGACTCCGACGTGGGCACCTGGGACATTGGGGACTCCGATATGGGCACATGAGGCACTGGGGAGTCGGACGTGGGCACATGAGGCACTGGGGAGTCGGACTTGGGCACCTGGGACACTGGGGGCTCCGACTTGGGCACCTGGGACACTGGGGGCTCCGACTTGGGCACCTGACTTGTAAACAAGGGGCGGAAATCAAAGTCGGCAAACACATTCGGATGCTGCTGTTGAAAGAGGGCATACATATGCTTGAGGTCCTCTAGACCCTGGGTGATGCATTCCTGGAGCGCTGTACCCAGCGGGGTGTCTGCTAACCCGAGTTGGCTCAGCTCAATGAGCTGGTCGGACTGCCGCTGTAGTCGCGCTGCTGCGGCTTGAAGCTGGCCGCAATCCATGATGTCTGTGCTGCTTTCCAGCTTGTCCATAGGCAGAGCTTGGCTTTTGGGTGTGGGCGTGGGTGAAGAGCGGCTGTCGGTCGTGGGCGGAGCTTGCATCTGCTGGTTCTCCCTTTCATAGTGTACCTAAAACGGTAAGTCTGCCCTGGTTGCCACATTAGCTCCTTTTAATAGCAGGTCCACATTGTATTTTACATCCGTTTCACCAAATTCTCTCAAAAAGGCTTCCATAAATAGCCAACTAGACTCCAGTTCCAGGGACTGGGTGGCGAACAACTGTTGTGCCCACTACACGCTAAGTCAGAGAGTCTGGATATCATAAACCGTACCCATTCAGCTTCCGTGGGCTTAGGATGCGGTAGGCTAGAAAAATAAGTCTGACAATCCCTCAATAAGCACTCAGGGTAGCCGAAAAAACCGTCATACCTTTCCGGTAAATCCACCAAAACCTCCTGGGGAAACAGAATGGAATCCAGCGCTGGGATTCGGGGCATGGATGTCCGGGGTTTGGTTCTTCTTTTCCGTGCTGGCGCCATGATGGGGTCTGTTGTTTCCTAGTACGGTCTTTCGTTCTGTCACGCTGGGTTGAACGAGGCGGAAACAGGCGCAGACTGGCTTTCGCTGATCTATTGGGTATATTCTCAGGTCAACACAAATAAAGCAACAGCACGAGACTCAGAAAAAGGGCTAGGAACAAAAATACTTCAGCTAAGAAAACATGAAAACAAAACCTGCTTCTCAGGCACATAAACGAGGAATAAAGCCTACTTCTCCGGCTAATTACCTAAGCACTGTGAC
>JAFFST010048083.1:799-14868 GCA_022414735.1 Noturus placidus | reverse complement strand
TTACCTCAGTGACGATGGTGTTGTGATAGCGCGCGCGAGAGAGAGAGAGAGAGAGATAGTGTGTGTATGTGTGTATTACCTCAGTGACGATGGTGTTGTGATAGCGCGCGAGAGAGAGAGAGAGAGAGAGATAGTGTGTGTATTACCTCAGTGACGATGGTGTTGTGATAGCGCGCGCGAGAGAGAGAGAGAGAGATAGTGTGTGTTACCTCAGTGACGATAGTGTTGTGATAACGCTCGGTGCTGTACTCCCACCCGCTCACACACGCCTCGCTGCTGCCGTTCACAGGCTGCGCGCAGACGCTGGTGTTCGCTTGCGGCGACCTGCAGTGGAAGTCCGGCGTGTCGGCGAGGAAGACCATGGCCATGCCCGCGAATCCGTTCGGCACAATGCTGAGACTGAGCAGGAAGAAGATGCTGAGCTGAAACGGCCCCAATTCCCCCAGAAACGCGGTGACTTCATCATAGTCCAGAGATGCCATGACTCTCTGGACAGCAGGAGTGCTGCAGGTGATCAGGAAGATACTCATGAATAACTTCTAGAGTTTGGGATATTTATTCCCATCAACAACAATAAAACTGACTGTCATTATGATAACGTTTGCACAAATCTTCCATTTTATCTCCTGACCTATTCCTGTTTCTGTCAAAGCATGTTGTTTATTTAACTAACAAACAAAAAACAAGAGTAGACATGAAGACACCGTTTATTATATTTAACTGTTTATATAATACATTATAGAACTGTTCTGTTTGCTAGGTCAAATTATTAAAAAATAATTATTGTATTGAATCATAGGCTAGAGGTAAAACACGTTACTTACTGTCTTTGATAAGAAAGCATGCACGTGAACTTCCGTAGTGGCTACATTTTAACTGAACCGGTGGAGGGGAGCTTTTCTCACCGACCCTTTGTTACCGTAAAACCTCGTATATACGCACATAGGCCCGCTCACGCACGCATGCGCAAACACTCTGCAGTTTCTATTGAATCACATCAAAGCATTTCCTTAATCCAGTGGTTCCCAAACTTTTCCAGGGTAAGGCCCCCCAAATGGCATTAACATTTGACCGAGGCCCCACTTTTGCAAGATGCCTTTAAAACACATTAAATATACAGACTTCTGAATATATCCCCTTTGTTTTTTATTAATAATTACATCTTACATATTTACATTACATTAGGAATTGATTGTGTGTGAGATCTCTGAGAGTGAGAATTTATTTTTCACACCAAATTGCTGAGGCCCCCCTGGCGCCCCCACTTTGCAAACCACTGATTTAATCTATTGTTTAGAATTTCAGATTAAATGTCAACAGAGAAGAGCTACCTAATACATTACCATTGACACATTACTGTAAATCGGAGGATAATAAGAAGACAGTTTTCCCTTAAAGAAGAAAAAAGTGTTATTTGTAGTCAGTAATAAGAAAGTGTGCATGCCAATTTCAACAGTGTCTACTGTAACTTTTAACTAAGAGATGAGCATTGGTTGGTTACGTGTGTGTGTGTATATATATATATATATATATATATATATATATGTGTGTGTGTGTATATATATATATATATAACTATAACAAACTATCCACTGTTAGAAACTCAGGAGTTCTCTCAGTTCTCACATACTGGATAAGCTTAGAAGAACTCCTGAGTTTATAGCAGTGGATAGTTTAGCCATTAACAGACGCCTACCTGAAGATAGTTGTAAATGTGTCTGATGAACACTTTTCTTACTGTTTAATCAGGGGTTATCCAGTTAATTGTTATCCAGTGTGTTGTGCGTTATCAGTTGTTTTGTTGGATTCCAAAATATTCTTCAATTCACCCAGCAATAATGATTTACTCATTAACAAAAACCTTACTTTCCCGGTTTAAATAATGGTCACACAACCTGCCAGGATCTGGTACGTCTTTTTTAATGCATTTTGTTTTACATTCTTCAGTAAAAGTCTATATCCGTGTCATGGCTTTTGGCTGCATGAGTGCTGCCGGCACTGGGGAGCTAAAGTGCATCTATATGTACAGTTTGTTTCTTCTATTAATCTACATTTGTGCTTTCTTGTCTGTATAAGTGATTGTGAATATTAATAGAAAATCATATGTAATTGTGTCTTTGGCTGTTCTGCCAAAAAAAATTAATCATACACAGTTCAGCACATAAACACACAAAGCAATGTTCAGTTAAATTTGTTTATGGTCTGTTGCGTGATACTGTCTTGGTTCATCAAGTCATTTCCAGGACTGTAATCCTAGTTTAATTATTACTTAATTTCCCCATTCATTTGCCAGAATTTAGCCCCTGGGCTGCTGAGTCAGTGACATTGAGGTTTGCTACCTCTAGTGTGTTTCATAAGTAGTTTCTTTACAAATTTCTTCATTTAACTCATTCAGTCCTGTATTAGGAAATATTGTGTTCTGTATATTGTGTTCTGTATCTGTATAGTCTTATATATATATATATATATATATATATATATATATATATATATATATATATCTCAAACATTTTATACTCACTCAGTTTCAGTAACTGCTTTATCCTGGTCAGATTCATGCTGGATACGGAATCTATCGCAGTAACACTCGGTGTGAGGAGTGAATATAAGCTAAATTGGATGCTAATCCATTGCAGATGTAAATGTGATTACTTCACAAGATTATATCTAGAAATAATAAATAACCAATAAATAAATAAATTCAACATTCAGTTTTAGTGTTCAGCTCATTATATACTGTGGATTGTGTGGTAATTCTTTTTAGGTTCACAAATAGTTGTAACTTTAATACTGGGGAACATAATTGCTGAAAAATGAATAGCTACCACTGAAATTAATTATTTTATTTTTGGTTTAATTTTATAAAACCAAAGTATATTTTAAAGAATACAGAATAACAAAAACAAACAAACTCCTCCCACCAAAAGATAATGACACGCATATACTGTACAATAAAGATAATAATAGTATTAACAGGAAAAGTTTTATTTACATAAAACAATTGTGTATTTTAAAATTCTACATTCTCTTCACAAAAATGAAAAGTCAGAGTTGATCTTTTTTATGCATGCTAAAACAAGCCACCAGGTAGTATAGGGTTTAACACAACATCCGACCATAGACGATCACATTTTTTCAAAAGTCACATAATGAAAAAGAAAGTAAAGGTTTTGCATACAAATAGTGTTACAAACTTTTATACCACAGCACCGGTGATGCTGACCTGATTGGTCAGAAGCTGTTGATCAGTTTCCTATAATGATTGTTGATATTTGTTATATCGTAAATGATAATAGGTACTATCTTATTTTGCAGATGTTCCACAACATTATTCGTTGCTATAAACTGATCAAATGTATGAGATGACTTTCTTTAAAGTCCCTGTGAGGTGTCAGGAAAAGAGCAGCATTATTCGATATGTTGACGTCATTTCCATTGAAACAGGAAGTCAGGGTTGGACATACACGGTTATGCTACTAATATTGGCACTCTTGGTAAATATGAGCAAAGAAGGTTGTGTAAAATTGTATGTATTGTTTGATCTTTTGTTTAAAATCTTTGCTAAATATAGGTGTGCAATAATTATTGGCACCCTTTTAGTCAATACTTTTTGCTACCTCGCTTTGCCAAGATAACAGCTCTGAGTCTTCTCCTAAAATGCCTGATGAGGTTGGAGAATACATGACAAGGGATCTGAGACAATTCCTCCATACAGAATCTCTCCAGATACTTCAGATTTCAAGGTCCACGCTGGTGGACTCCTCTTCAGTTCACTCCTTATGGTGATGTAGGTAACTTCGGATTGTAGTTTTGGAGACTTTCTGACCCCAAGATGCAACTAACTTCTGCAATTCTCCAGCTGTGATCCACCATTAGTGAAGGGCACTGGATTGAGTGGCTCCTGTCCCCTTTTAAATAACCAATAGCTTTTATGCAAGGTGACTTTTATAATGGGACACTTCAGATTCTAGAGAGCATTTGATTGGACAGAAAGTCTGATGAGAAGCGAAGTGCAGAATGATGTCATTAAAACTGTCGATCCGTATTGGTGGTAGAGAGCGACTGTAGATTTAAAATGCGTATATATTCCAAATGTGAATTTTGTCAGTGTTTTGGAGCACATTAGTTTATAGATAACCTTAAAGCTGTCATTCATAATAAAAGTCACAAAACTTCAATTTTCATTTCATGGAGATGTTTATACTGTGTGTATATATATATATATATATATATATATATATATATATATATATAACTAATCAGTGAGGGCGTGGTGTGATGTGGCCTGACATGACATGCCTCGTGTTTTATTTCGTACTTATCTGTAAAGTAGGCCCTGTACAAGTGAAGAGGTTTTTACTTTTAACTTTACCACACAAAAACCATAGATGGAAAACAGATTATTCTTTATTTTAATACTTGTTTTATCTCCATGTGAATAAAACCAGGGTCAAAAAGAAATCTGTAAAGATCAAGTTTTCATGTGTTGCCCTCTTATCAGGGACTACTGTAACACCCTTTTATGTTATGTTATTTATGAGATATAATAAACATGCTGTTTACAGTAGAATGCTACATTCTTGTCATAATCTTCTGATATACAAGTGGTCATTGCTTTTTAATTTTTTTTTTTTAATGCTTAAAGATAAATTCATGTTATTTTGTGTTACATTCATTCAGTGGTAGGAATAGACGGATGTGGATCATAAACATGTTTTTAGTAGACAACCTATTTTCATTAGTTAAACCAATAAAAACTTAACACCATACAAATGGAACTTTTGCTGTTGCCTTCGAACTTTGCATGCAGTTGAAATTTCCCACAGTTGGAGAATCACAGCATTGCAAATGAAAAGTGTAACATGCCACAAACCCTCCCGCACTAACTGCACAGGGAATATTTGGGAGATATTTAGCAGTACGAAAACAACAGGGAAGCTCATCGAATAAGCAAAGCATGTACTGTAAAACAGCTGTTCTCTTTTAATCCTAGTACACAGCCATGGTGCGAGTGAGATAAACAGGCCTGGACGTGTTACATTCTGTTATCTAGAATTATATTGGGCGTGTTATTTCAATTACAACCTTCCACTACATACACTAAAACATACACATCCTGCTCGTGCTGCTTTTTCAGAACATCATGTTAGAATGTAGATTTGACTTTTACCCACTCACCATCATAATAACTACAAGCTAATACAAACTGAATATACACAGGATCTGGATTATTAGGTTCACCTACTACTACTATTATAGAGATAGCTTGAGGAATTATTGGCACTCTTCAGAAAAGATGGGTAAAAATGTTTGAAACAATGGATTAATCTCACACAGAAAATATAAGAGAAATCTAACGAATTAAAAGTACATTTATTCTACTATTTTATTACAGGGGAGGAAAAAAAAACACTTGGCAAAACCGAATCATGCTCCAATTGATATTTTACTGTTTTTAAGTTCACCTGAGAGTAGTCATCAATGACTTCCTGTTTTAACTCTAATCATTTGTCAGCATGTGGAAGATTAGAGAATAGACAAATTAAACGAGACAGATTAGTGTATGTAAAAAGTAGATATATGCCTGAAATGTTCATTATGAAGTTTAAAAACAACCAGGGATAAAATTAACCTTCCTGGAAGAGGACGGAAATGTGTTTGGCCTGTGTGCACAAAGAGGATGATGACAAGAGGCAAAACAAGGTCACAATTCTCAAATATTGGAGATTTGCATCAAATCTACAATTAGTCAACACCCTTATGGCAACAAACAATTCGGAAGGCATGCCTTTAATCACCTCACTATCACATGCATACAGTATGAGCTTGTTGAACATCCCTTTCCAGAGTTCTTCCCCCTTTGCTGTTATAATAACCTCCACTCTTCTGAGAAGGCTTTGAACTAGATTTTGGAGAGTGCTATGGGGGTTTGTCCAAACTTCCACAAAAGCATTAGTGAAGTCAGGCACTGATCTTGGGTGAGGAGTCATTGGGTGCAGTCAACATTCAAGTTCACCCCAAAGGTGTTCAGTCGGATTGAGGTCGTGGCTCTGTGAAGGTCACTCAAGTTCTCCAATCTTGGGAAACCATGTTTTCATGGAACTTGTTTTTTGGTGCACAGGAACAGGGTTGTCATGCTTGAACAGGTTTGGGCCAATTAGCTCAAGTGAAGCGATATTTTAACGTTACTGCGTACAAAGAGATTCTAGACAATTGTCTGGCAACAGTTTGGGGAAGAACCACATATGGGTGTGTCACATATGGGTGTGCCTTTGGAAATATAGTGTAGGTTGGTTATAAACAGAAAATAACCCATCCATTTGTGGTGGAGGATGTGTGTTTTTAATGGGGCTGTTTTTGTTTTTCCACCAAAGGCCTTGGGATTCTGCCTCTGCCAAGAAGTTACACCTGAGTCATGGTGGGATTATCCAGCAGGACAATGAAGCAAAAATATACATCCAAATCCACACATTGTTCAATGACCATAGAAACCTTCTTTTGACATGGCCATCCCAGTCCCCTGACCTAAACCCTGCTGAAAACCTGCACACGAGAGTCTTCTGGACAGACGTTAGGACCTTGTAAATATTCTATATTAAGGAATGAGCTCAGATGATCTCATCAATGATTATAGGAGAAGACTCAGTGGTCAGTATAAGTACAGTTACTGTATTGTCCTGTGTTGTTAGCACACATCTGCACATGCACTTTATAAAGAATATTTGCAGATCCTATTTATTTACGTGTCGTTTCATGTGGTTAGTGTGTTGTTTTATGTGGCACCGTGGTCCTAGAGGAACATTGTTTCGTTTCAATGTGTGCTGTACCAACTGTATATGGTTGAAATGACAAAACCACTTGAACTGAACCTGAATTGAATAGAGAGAGGTTGAGTGTTAATAAATGTGACATGTCCCCCCCAAAGAATAAACGTACTTCAATTAAAACTGTATTTCAATTCAACCTATTAGGACACCAAATTCTCCAGTGCCAGGAATAATCGTTTATTTTATTACCATATTTTGGATTTACATTAGTAGATGTTTAGACACAAGATTCATTAAGATTAATTAATTACAGCAGCAGAAACAACACATTTTTTAAAGCATAAATTTAAATAAAACAAACAAAAAGCAACCAAGCCATGATACACACATCCAGTGCGTTGTACATCACATCATTACGTTACACTAACCACACACTGGATTTTCAGACTGCATCACAGCCTAGGAGAAAGGGAATGTCGGTCTTCATCCTGCCATGCAGTATAAATTCTCTGGGAGGAGTCACTACAAGTGACCGGTCTCTCTTCAACACGATCAAACAAACATACCTGCTCAAATCCAGAGGTTCTGGCCTAAAGGGTTTCTTTCGCTATGATGTTGCACCAGTGGTAACTCCACTCAAAAATATTGTTTAAGCATTATAAGACAAGACAAATCAAGCTAAACTAGGCTGAGATTAGAAGCCTTGGCACATTTCTCAGGCGGCTGCAATAGAAGCACCTGCATTTCGTCCATGAGGCTGTAAACAAGAAGAAAGAAAATGATTTTTACATTTTACTAACAAATGAAAGGTTGTGAAAGGGTGAAGCTGCTATAAATAAAAGAGAAACAAAAGAACAACAGTGTTGTGGGATGGAGAATTACAGTTACCACTTCAATAACTGCACATCCTGCCAATGATTACCAGCTGACACTAGAGACTCCCTCCATAAATGTTCACTATAATCAATGATTAAGCCTATATACTGTTTTATTTCTTGTGTTAACAATTGAAGAAAAAAAAAAAACATTTATTATTCAGCATAAATTATGTTCAGTCCCTCTGAATGAGTTGTTACAATACAAACTGTAACAGAGTGCATAATCTAAACCTGTGATTTGAATGACCGTTGAACTACTATCTAATAAAGAACATGAACATGAATGCCATCTGATCGATCAGATTTGAGAATTCAGCAGGTGTTCGTGCGTTGCTCACCTTGATGAAGACGCGGGTGGGGAGGAAACGGCGCAGCAGCTGGTTGGAGATGTTGGGGAAGCGTATCAGGTTGATGTTAAGCACAGGAAGGTTCTGATAACCGGCCATCAGAGGGTAGAAATTGTACACCATTTCCTGCTTTGCACCTGGCAAAATCCTCATCCGCACCTACACACACGCGCACACACAGAGAGCTCGATTACATTTACCCTGTTATCAGGTTAGTGAGGTTAGTCCCAGGGGGTATAGTGTAACAGATAAATAGAAAAACCGAGTAGAGTATTTAACATCCAGTAAAATGTCAGACAGAATGTCAAATAAATTAATGCATTTGTGGCACTTGATTGATATCCCTTTGCATGAAGATTGACCAGCCTGCTACACGAGAATCAGGATTGTTTAGCACATGTATTGAATCTCCCCAGTTACGGAACACACAGACCTTGCTAGGTTCATTTTTGCTCTCTATTTAGCTTTTGCATGCTGTGTGATTCTGAGAAACGGTTCAAACCTGAATGCAGCGTTTTGTGAAAGTGACTAGATTAGCTGTGCCTACTCTGTACTTATAAAGCTCATGTTGCAATTATTCATCCTCTGCACTACATATCATAAAAACGCAAGCATAGATTTATATTCCTTGAGATTTTTGAAAAAGCACTCCAGGACTGCACTATAATGGTCAAAAGCATATGGACACCCGATTATCACTCCCATATGTGGTTCCTCCCAAAACTTTCCACAATGTCGGAAGCACAAATTTGTATGGGAAATCTTTGTTTGCTGTAACGTTACAATTTCCCTGCACTGGAACTAAGAGGCTCAAACCTGTTCCAGCATGACACAAAATCGTGAGAACAAGGCGAGTTACATGAAGACATGGTTTGCCAAATCTGAAGAACTTAAGTGGCAGTACAGAGTCCTGACCTGAATGCCGACTGCACCTCAGACCTCCTCACCAGTCATCAACGCCTGACCTCACTAATGCTTTTATGAGCACAAATCCCTAAAGCCATGCTCCAAACTCTAGTAGAAAGCCTTCCCCAGTAGAGTGGCGGTTAACTCTTAAACTGGGATGTTCAAAAAGTACATATGGCTGTGATGATCAGGTGTCCACAAACATCTGGCCATATAACATACCTAATAAGTTATGTGAAAGATTCGGATTTTATAAAATATCTTAAAATAAATGCAACTGAAACACAGCAATCAGGCAAAATGAAACTCACCTTACAGTTTATACAGGATTCTGATTGAGTGTTAACTAGGCTTGAATAAGAATATCTCTGAAAGTTCACGTGTCCACTTTTCAGTTACTAACCTGTTTGAGTCCAGAGAACATGAAGGCGTCGCTGGGCTCCACGGACAGATCCACGTCCTGCACCAGCCCGGTGCGGTTCTCAATGTGGTAGCGCACAGGAAGAGACTCACGCACACGACCAAACGAGGGGAGGTCTGGACCAACAAACAACACGAGAAAGAATCGGACGCAGCACATACTGTACATCAAACACACTCCACTGTCATGCTGAACAAAGTCTCATGATGCGCAAGAGTCCAACACTAAACTAGCAACGAATGAAAGACAGTAGGGACCAGTTGTATGGTATTATGATTCACAGTCACCCCTATAATTATTGGCACCCTTGGTAAAGATGACTAATAAAGGTAATGAAAAATGTCTGCTGAACTGTGATTTATTAGTGTTATCCTGAGGTGACTGTATATAATATAATTTCATATTATAATATTTAATATAATAGAATATTCCATAAAAACCTTTATAGCATGTTTAAATGTTTATTGATATACTACAGTTGACTTACCAGCATGCACATACAGAGGAATAGTCTCTACGATGACGTGAGGCAGGATCATACTTGTTTTCACAAGTGGTGTCTCGGCACACGCAGATTTCCTAATAAACAACGAGATTTTATATAATATATATATTGTCAGTTGTGTTTTACCTGTTTGCCAATGTAGGTGATGGAAATTACTGAACACCATGTGGAAAAACATCAAACTGTGTAAAATCACTTACTAAATTTCATTCGGCTAAAATGTACTACTGTATGACTTAACGCCGTTTTTTAGAATTGCCAATCAGTATGAAGTCATACTGCAACTGTGTTCACTTTGATTCTTATCATCATTATTACAGAAATTTTACACCTCTTCCAGGAGATGAGGTAGTGTCCTGCTGCCACGGTGCTGGTGCCGTTCTGAACAGGAGGACATTTGAGACTGAAGCACTCACTCGCACACTCGCCTGTCTGCAGCACCACTGCAAATACACACACACACGATTACCCAGAAATGGCCACTATTACAGTGTATTTGACCTGTACAGGTCAAATGATTTAGTCCCGTTTTCTCACCTCCCTCCACCTGGCTCTGGGGCTCTCCGACGGCGGCCATGTTGGAAGCCAGCTGAAGATCGCTGCTAACTAAACGCACAGGCCATGGTGATGCGCTCAAAATGTCTGTTGCCAGCAGGAAGGGCACATCCACATACACTCTCTCCAGGTGCTCAAACTGACACACAGCACACCACACATACACATTTTTTTTAGAGAGATATATATATATATATATATATATATATATATATATATATATATATATAAAAAACACAACACAACACGCCTTTTTCAGATAAAGGACTATAAACATTTTATAAAGATTTCATATACATTTACAAAACATTACCATAAATAAGAAGTGTGTTGGGATATTATATTTCGAAAAGCTCACCTTGGTAGACATGAACTTGAAAGCCACATCGAATGGAACAACTGTGTCTATGGTCACAGTTTCGTCCTAAATAAGAAATCAAATTCAATTCGATTAAGGTTGAAAATAAACTAAAAACCCTGAAACCCTGGCTAAAACCGTGCACTTTGGTCAGACTGGGCTCAGAGCTCACCTTGTGACACCTGCATGTGATGTCTTTACCCTCCACCATGGTGCTCATTGCATAAGATACATGAAACAGGAAGATTCTGGAGCCAGTGCTCACACAGCGAATGTACAGCTTCTTCTCAATCTGGCAACCAGAAAGTAACACATGCTATGCTTCACTTTCTGCAAGATGCTCAGGTGAAACTCAAAAGGCTTAAAGGGGGAAAAACCTTCTATTTCAATAGAGCTGTAATTGACATAAAAAGCATGAATCGTGTGCGTGTGTTAGTTGGTTTTACCTTCTGCCCTGGCTGCAGCTCTCCGATAGAAATATCAGTGAGCAAGGCAGGATGCGCTTCATCACACACCTCTGTGCTATTCAGTGTTACGTAGGTCATTTGTGTGAGATTTGCATCCTGACCTAGAACACACAGACACTAATCATCCTATAATGCACCAAAATATACACAGCTAACTAAATATCAGGTGGTGGATACGTGCAGCCGTGTGTGTGTGTGTGTGTGTGTGTGCGCGCGCATGTGCGTGTACCTGGCTTGAGGCCGGCAGTGAGACTGACGTCTTTGGCCACCGTGGTTTCCTCCGATTGGATGGTGACGGTCATGCAGTACATCTCATTGGTCAGGGCTGGGGGATCGTGATGCAGCTGTACAGAGATTCGGGGGACTCGGGATATGATCCTACATGGAAAATACACAGTGTCCTCCTTTAATATTGACACTCTTGATAAATATGAGCTTTTTGATCATGTTTATAAAAAATAAATAAAAAATAATCTTTGTTAAATATAGGTGTGCAACAATCATTGGCACCCTTTTAGTCAATACTTTGTGCTACCTCCATACAGAATCTCTCCAGACCATGGCCCATTTTAAGCTTTCTGACAGAGGCAGACAGGTTTTCATTTAATATATCAAAGTCAGTGTTGCCAGGTATCCTAACAAAAAGTTCAGGTCCTCTGGCAGAAAAACAGTCCCAAAACATTAAAGATCCACCACCATATTTAACTGTGGGCATGAGGTACTTTTCCATATGCACCAAAACCACCTCTGGCGTTTATTGCCAAAAAGCTCTATTTTGGTTTCATCGGTCCATAGAACCCGATCTCATTTGAAGATCCAGTAGTGTCGGCAAACTGAAGATACTCAAGTTTGTTTCTGGATGAGAGTAGAGTCTTTTTCTTGAAACTATTCCAAACAACTTGTGGTGATGTAGGTGACTTCGGATTGAATGACAAAAAGTAATTTGACCTGTGTGTTACTTCATGTATAAACCCCTGTGAAACAGGAAGTCATGGTTGAACAATTTCCTGTTCCTAGTCACCCATTTGTACTAGAAATATCTAAAATATAAATGGAAATATACTTCAAATATATTTTGCTCATATGAATTCAAAGGCATGCCAATAATTGTCGCACACCTATATTTAACAAAGATTATTTTATATAAACCATGTTGTGTTTGCAATTGTTTGATATCCATGAGAGAAGACTATTTGTGATTTTTTTTTTTTTAAACAAAAGATGAAAAGGTTAGACAATAACGACAATTTTTCCCCAACCTTCTTTGCTCATATTTACCAAGGGTGCCAATATTAGTGGAGGGTGCTGTGTCACATTCACACAGAATGTCATTATGCGGTGTGCAATTTAAACCAAATGTACAGTTTAACATCTGCAAAGATCACATAACCGTCGCTGTGGAATTATTGTAAGACATTATTATGACACCAATAAATGTTGACTTGTCATATTAATGTTACATTTTCGATGTCACAACAACCCAAGGTATACACCAAGGTAGCTGTATACTTGACTCTGCATCCACAGAAACATGATACAACAAATTGGCTGGAAATAATTTCTTTCAATGAAACAATGACGAGGTGTTGCCTAGGTGCTACCATGGCAACCAGCAGCAAATTCTAGTCATCATCCCCTTCTGGAAGTAATATGTATAAATTTAGGAACCAAACATCTATAGAATCTATTGTTTAAAAAGAGACCAGATGAGTATATTCTCAGGTATCCAGTGTAAGAAACTGCTTTCGGCTGTTTTCAAAAGTTTAATTGTGCGTGCGTGTGTGTGTGTGTGTGTGTGTGTTTATTAGTGATTAACCTACATAGTGTTAGCTTGGATGGAAATTGCATCCCAGTCAACCTGCTGTTCTGGGATGCGGGTTCTCTTCTTAAAAGTGCGGGACGCCTGCAAAGCCTCTTGGGTAGATGCAGCATCACCGCCTCCCCCCCTCCAGTTCAGATACACACAGCGGCCACTCTCGCTGCCCAACATCAGGTCCACATGCGTGATCTGAGGCAGAGGAGCCATTACTTACTCACACACACGGGAGTAATATATAATATATATATTATATATATATAAAAAAAACACATATATACACACACACACACACACAGCCTTGCGAAAGTATTCGGCCTCCTTGAACTGTGCAAAATCTGGGAAAAAACTGTGAAAAATGTGCAAATCTGATAGAGACATACCCCAAGCGACTTACAGCTGTAATCGCAGCAAAATATGGCGCTACAAAGTATTAATTTAATGGGGCTGAATAATTTTTCTCGCCCAATTTTTCAGTTGTTTTATTTGTTGAAAAAGTTTGAAATATCCAATAAATTTCGTTCCACTTCATGATTGTGTCCCACCTGTTGTTGATTCTTCACAAAAAATTACAGTTTTATATCTTTATGTTTGAGGCCTGAAACGTGGCAAAAGGTAGAACAGTTCAAGGGGGCCGAATACTTTCGCAAGGCACTGTACATACATACATACATACATACATATACACGGTAGCTAAGAAAAGTGAGTACACCCCTCACATTTGTGTAAATATTTGATGATATCTTTTCATGTGAAGAGACCTTCCGTTTGAGGATGCCTCACAGATTACACCAGCTGAACCAAATAAGTTTATCTTGGTCTCATCAGACCACAGGACATGGTTCCAGTAATCCACGTTCTTAGTCTGCTTGTCTGCAAGCAGTGTGCGGCGTATGGTCTGAGTACTGACAGGCTGACCTCCAATCTCTTCAACCTCTGCAGCAATACTGGCAGCACTCATACGTCTATTCATTGAGGGAACATGTACTGTGACATATTGAAGCAGAGCATGATCAGTATGCAGTATTCCAGCATGATAATGACCCCAA
>JAFFST010048081.1:237508-254141 GCA_022414735.1 Noturus placidus | reverse complement strand
TATATATATATAGTACGTGTCCATATAAACATTCCATCCCTGAAACACCCTCTGAGAAAATTGTAAAAGCCTTAAGTGTTGTCCTTTGTGTTTTGTAGAACCCTACAACTAAATGTTATCAGGAATGCTTAGTTATCCAATGAACCATTAAAACCCCCTTTTAACATAAATTTAAACATAAAAAACCATACATGATTGAGATAAACTAGGATTAAACCACTGAAACACAGTACGATTTCTACACTCTTAGAAATTTTTAACTCTTAAGAGCTCTTTGGTTGTCCTTCAAAGGTTCTTTGTAGAACCCTACAGCTAAGTGTCTTACCATCAGAAAGGTTTTTAATAGAACCATTTTCTGAAAGCTAAGAACCTGTAAATATTATCCAACAAAACCTCAAAGACCTAATTTTTCTGCTCATCCAGAAATTTCCAATTGCATATTTAAAGAAAAATAGTTCTTCAAAATGTTCTTTGTACAGATACTGCTTCTTAGCT
The DNA here is from genome assembly GCA_022414735.1 of Noturus placidus. Taxonomy (NCBI): domain Eukaryota; kingdom Metazoa; phylum Chordata; class Actinopteri; order Siluriformes; family Ictaluridae; genus Noturus; species Noturus placidus. The sequence goes on along the minus strand of JAFFST010048081.1, from coordinate 253,646 downwards.
TTCATAAAAGGTTGCAAATGTCCCTTAAATTACCCTTTATCCAAGCGTGGATGTATTAACTGGTTTCTGGAACCAGCTCCAAAGTATCACTCTTTATTTTTTTAGAACTTCTCAAGAGCCTAACATCTTGGTGTTTGGTGTACTCTTAGTGAAAGGGTTCTTTAAGGGTTCATTGGACAGTTGAGCAATCTTACCATTATGAAAGAGTTCAATTTGGAACACATTCTTAATAGGAATACACTTTGATGTAGAGTTCTTCAAAGAAACTTTAAGGGTTCTGTTGAGGGAAACCCAAAGAACATGTCTAAATTTTGAGCAACAACATGATAAATCTTGTATATATGAACAGAAACGATTGATATGCTCCACAACAGCCTAATATTATCTTCTTAATACTTAGAACCTGGCGGGCATTTAACATATAGCTATATTGGTACTTTAAAGGTTTTTTAATAAAGGTTCATTGGATAGTTAAAGGTTCTTAGCCTCCTAAAATGGCTCTACTTGGATAAGTGATAAGTAAACACTCTAAAAGATGGCAATGTTCTAAGAGTGTAGCTAGACGGTAAAACTACACTAAACACAATTTTCCTCTTCTGACCAGTATTGCATGGAAATTAAACTGGTATCAAGATCCACTGACCCAAATTAAGTCCCTGCTGAGTTCCTGATTACCCCTTTTGAAGTCCTTGCAAGGGGTTTAAATGGCAATTTTCCTCAAAATATGAGGCAATTCTCAAAAAAAAACCAACCCAGTTTTATCAGTAAATGACATCAGTGAAAGTGCTGCTACACCTTTATCGTCAGTATCAGAATGTTTACGCTACCTTGCAAGACGCTTCAGAGTTAAAGTGCTCTCGCTTTTCTCTACGCATTTAATGATGAAGTGATCTAGAATGTGGCACTTCCTGATAAACAGTACCCTGACCTCACGATCTCGTCCTGCTCTCAGGAGTGTGACCCGGGGAGAGTTAAGTGTCCACCTCATACACAGGGCCAAGGGCTCTTTCCTGCAATGAAGTATGACTATCATCTACTGGAGCTGTCTGGATGGCCATAGAGCTCAATGTGTACATCTTAAAAGCAGGCGCTTATCCAATCTGGGCAGCTCAAAAAGGCATTTTTAGTGCATAAAGCCGTTTAAAGTGGATAAGGGTGATTGGTGATCTGTTTCTGCACACCTCCAGGCTACGTCTATGCATATAAACACAAGCGCACTGATTCCTGATTCCATCTATGTTCCTTCAGGTCAAATGACTTACACTGGATGAGGCTAGGTGTGTAAGAAATTGCTTCTTAAATATTATTACAGATGTGAAAGTAGAGTGGAACAATGATGGAGTGATAGAAAAAAAATTAGGATGCCAATGCATCTTGGCACTTTATTATACATCTGACATTTATATGCTGAGTAAATTCCCCAAATTACCTCAATCTTTTTAAAACAACACAAACAAAAAGAACAATACAGTCCTCTATTGGAAAACTCTTGGAACGATAAGGCCAATTCTTTAGTTTTTGCTAAAGACTGAAGGTATTTGTATTTGATATGAGAAAAGAGTTTAGAATTTCAGCTTTTATTTCTGGTATTTGTATGTAGCACATAGCACATTTTGCAACAAAGCACCCAATCTGTAGTCGAACAAAAATACTGGAACGTGTGATTGACACGTGTTTCTTGTTACCGAGATGTGTCCTGTTGGATTGATCGTTTAAGAAATAAATAGCTCTGAACATCTACTCTTGGTTTTATCCTTCAGTTTTACCTGTGAAGACTGCGTTTGTTGTTAAAAAGGATAAACCAACATGAAGATCTGAGAGCTGTATGTGGGAGAAAAGCTTGCCATTTTGAAGCTGAGAAAATAGGGAAAATTAATCAGAGGCATTGGGCATAGCCAATACAACAATTTGGAATGTCCTGAAAAAGAAAGAAACCACTGCTTCATTGAGAAACAGACACCAAATGTGTCGGCCAAGGAAAACAACAGAAACATTGTGAGATCTGAAACTGCTGGAAATGTTAACAGAAACATTTTGTCCACCAATTTATAGAGAAATGCATCCAAATTAATCAAGAGGAACTTCATCATGCAGCAAGATAATGATCCGAAACACATTGCCAACTCAACAAAGGACTTCATCAGGGAAAAAAGGGGAAGGTTTAAGACTGGCCAAGTAAATCACCAGCATTTCACTTCCTGAAGATGAGACTGAAGCAAACAAACAACAACTGAAAGCGGTAACAACTGAAAGTGAATATTGCTGTAAGTGTTATTTATTTTCATTTACATAAAGACTTATCTGTTCATATACTTTTGCTCGCCTGTAGATTGGGTGGTCTGATACAAAAGGTTCTATGTTGTATGCTGTTTAACACACCTAGATGTAAATACCAGGAAATAAACACTGCAATCCTACATGCTTGAAATTTGTATTAATGCGCAGGTTGCTTCTACAATAGATATAAATAAATAATCACACCAACCTGTTGCTGATTATTTTCCTATAACAGCACGCTATGGAGTGTTTTATTCCTTCTATAAAAATGTACTAAAATTATTGACACCCTCAGGGTTTATTTTAAATAAATGTCATTTTTGAAATCTTATTATATTTCATTTACTCACAGTCCACAGGAATTCTGCTGTTGCCTTCAACCATGTCCTGGTGCCCTGAGGAATGAATAAATGTTCCACAATCATCTAAAAAAATAATTAGGAAGGCATAATAATATTAATAAATAAATAATAATAATACTTTCCACCTTCACGTATTCTGCCAAAATGATGCTTTTCCTTTTCTCAGCTGCATCATCTGGTCATCTGAGCATTACTAACAGACCTGTCACACATGATTCTGTTTCCTAAAAAGCCACAGGTGGAATAAAATGGCCGCTCTGAGATGACCATGCTCAGCATGTAGGATGCATTTGATTTGCCATGTAGCTTTTAGATTCGATTTTTCACTTTCTCTGTAAGTGTAGTGTAATAATAGGCCATATTGCTGTTATTGTTTTCATACAAAATCCCATTTTTTTGTGTTATTTGTAGCTTTGCCTTCACATAATAAGTACCTCAATGTGAGTTTCTGTGGCTAAGCAATAAAAAGAACTATAAATATAATATAATCTATCACTATCACTATATTTCTAATAATTCCAAAATTATAATCATGTATTTGATTCCACTTACAAAATAAATATTTTCAAATGACACACTTGAATGAAGCGTCGCTGTAGTGGACGTGTAAAGACAGTACATTGTCGCCATCAGGTGGAAAATTCGTGGAGCTGCAGGATAAATTCAACTTCCGGTTACATTTCCGAAGTAAAAAGGGGGCAAAATGGCGGCGCCCTTGCAAATGTCATGTTGTTGATGTACTGTTCTCGTGATTTCTAATACAAGTGATACATTTCCAAGCTTTTATACAAAAGTGAGTCAATATTTTTGAGGTGAGACATGAAATTTATTATATCAGGAAGTTAGCTAACCCTAAGTGAGTGTTGAGCACGAAGCAGTTAGCAGGCGTGTTCATATTATTCGTGTAAGGTTTATGGACAGCTTTTATTTTATTGTTATAACTTGTGTAAATCACTTTTGTGAAATAATTTCCATACATTGAGACTAATTGGGTTTTTTTTCGGCTCTTGTTTTTTCTAGGAGTAAAACAGAACGATGGTCCATCTGTGTAAGTATTTATTATCTGTCAAAATCACACATCATAAAACATTTAAAGTTATTTACTTTCTAAATAGTTTGTGGTGAACGTTTGTCTAATTGGCTTTTAAACAGACTGCAGTAGCCAATTACAGGCTTATATATTAATTAAAAGTGTGTCCTTCAATTAAAGAATTGGTTGTGTTCTTAAATGAAACCTTAAGTTTAAGTGGAGTGGAATTCTCACCGTAAATAAATGCTCACAATAAATATCTGTCCTGATAAAAGCTGTTAATGTCTATAAATTTCATATGTGTGACATCATACAAAGCTCTAACCTTGCTCCAAACTGTAACCTGCACATAATCTATAGTTTCTAAACTAAATGATTACGGTGCAGTGGGACGTTTTCCAGGACGGCCCCAAACAATGACGCCCTCATAATATTCATGATTTAATTCAATCCAAGCATGTAGAAGTTAAAAGTTAAAAATCTTTTGTAACTTGTTAAAACCTTACACAAAATAATTTCCAGAAATGTGTGCAGTTTGGGGTTATTTATTTATTTAAAATGATATTACATCTATGAAACCACCATGAAAAAATAATCGGTTGTGTTTTTTTGATCACCACAGCATCATTATTGCTAAAAAAGTACCACGGGGGTCATGTGGTGATCCGCCTGGCGCTCGGTGGCGCCACCAACAGACCGTTTTTCCGTATAGTAGCTGCCTACAACAAAAGGGCACGAGATGGCAAATACATAGAGCAGCTGGGATCGTACGACCCTCTCCCCAACATCTACAACGAGAAACTCGTCGCCTTCAACTACGACAGAATCAAGTACTGGATGGGGTGTGGTGCTCATCCCACTAAACCTGTGGCCAAACTTTTGGGTCAGTCCATCTATTTAGGAACTCTATACTTCTCTGAAACGACAATATTTAATGGTTTGTTTGTGGTTTCATATATTTCAGGACTGGCCGGGTTTTTCCCGCTGCATCCTATGACGATAACAGAAGCAGAACGGCGGAAAGCAGCAGCTTTGAAACAGGAAGAGACGAGCGAGGATGAAGACGCAGAAGAAAAGCAGGCAGAACAGTAGCATTTACTCTTAATGCCTAAAACGACACACTTTCTTTTCCGTCTTCATTTGAAAAGAACTCTGCTTACACTCACTTGATGTAATGAGAGACTGGGACTTTATTTTTTATTTCAATAAAACTGAACAGCAATGTGTTTTTAGTGCTAATAAATCTCATCAAAATGTGAAGAGCGTTTGGTGAAAATAATTCTTTTGTTTGTGTTTTTATCCCACATTTCATTGAGTATCTTATCATTATTTAAAAAATATATTTTTTCAAAGCAGCTTTAATTTCAGGTGCTATGTATCTGGAGTTTTATTATATCCATGTGAAGTATTTTACAGAATCGTACTGGCATCCAAGTGCAGGTTTTAGTGGTTCACTTCCTTCTTACGAAAAATTTTTGGAAAACAGTTACCAGGAAATATTTTTCCTTTGTTAGCTGAGACCAATCATGCATTAGCAAACAGAGGTGTGGATTTAGTATCACTTGCTATTCCTCTGTTTGCCTAATGCAGTCATTTACAAGCTCAGATAAAATGTCTTGTTTATAGAACAGAAATATTGCATGTCATAAACTTCTCTGTAATAGGGACTCTACAGACCTGACCTGTATGGAAATGTTTTACCTTACAGTACGTTCACAATAGTAAGCAAGGCTGTAAACATCAAAACCTCAGACTTCCACATAATACGATATTGTATGAAACTGGGCTGGATTTTCATAGTGGTATATTTATTAACTCTACAATTTAATTACGTTACACTGCGGGTTGATCCCTCTATGCTCGTTCTCGTTGCAATGGTTTACTTAAGGTGTGACTTTTAACTTTCTCAACTACCTGATGAAATGCAGAACATACGTTAATCATCACTTTATTTTCTGGTGGACTCGAAAGATACGAAGCCTCTTTTTATTTCTTCCGAAGCCTGATACAAATGGGGAGAAAATAGAAACGGCTGTTAAATGAGATCAGCGTTCATTTTTATCAACACCAACAAGCCAATTTAATGAAAATGGGAAGTTTTGTTGGGCTAATTCAGAGAAATAAATACTCCGTGACAATCCTGTTGACTGTCATACTTCTGATAGCAGCAGCAACACCACTTGGTATGTTTAATCCAATTTTTAGCAAAAGAATATTTAAGTAATTTCTGATGTATTTGCTACTGTGAACTTTGTCAATAGTGGTATGCAGAGAAAATGCATGAACATCAAAATGCAAAGCAGGTATGATAATTGTTGGTACAGTGGATATGAAAAGTCTACACACCAGGCTTTTGTGAATTAATAGAATGTCGTTAAAAAAAACCAATCAGAAATCATTTTAGGGGAAAAAACAAAAAAACAAAACATACAATAACCTGGTTGCATAAGTGTGCACACCCCTAAAGTAATACCTCGTTGAAGCACCTTTTGATTTTATTACACCACTCAGTATTTCTGGGTAAGGGTCTATCAGTGTGGCACAAGTTGACTTGGTAATATTTAACCACTTTTTAGTTTAGTTTGATAGTTTGATTTAGAAACATTGATCTTCTTTTGGTTAAGCCGTTCCTTTGTTGATTTGGATGTATGCGTTAGGTCATTGTCGTGCTGAAAGGTGAAATTTCTCTTTATAATCTACTGGTATTTGTAGCTATTCGTGATTCCCTCCATCTTGACAAAATCCCCAGTTCTGACTGAAGAAAAGCAGCCTTAAAGCATGACGTTGCCACCACCGTGCTTCACCGTGGGTATTGCCATAAACATACCTTTTGGAATTATGGAGTTATTATACCTTTTGGAACACATTTTTGCCACATGGTTTGGGGTGATTTAGTTGAGCTTGAATATTTTTTTTTTTTTTTGTGAGAAAGGGCTTCCATCTAGCCACCCTACCCCATAGCCAAGACGTGTGAAGAATATGAGAGACTGTTGTCACACACAGAGAGTAATGAGTACTCCTCAGATATTCCTGAAATTTTAATGTTGCTATAAAGTCTCTTGGCAGCCTTCTTGGTAAGTTTTTGTCTTGTCCTTTTATACATATTGGAGGGACGTTCAGTTCTTGGTGATGTACAGTAACTGTGGTGCTCCATTTTCTCCACTAGATGATGGCCTTCACGGTGTTCCATGGTACATCTAATGTTTTAGAAATTCTTTTGTACCCCTCTCTTGATCGATACCTTTCTACTGTTAGATATTTTACATGCTTTGTAAGCTCTTTGTGGAACATGGCTTCAGCAGTCAGATGAAACCAATAAGATGTCAAGAAAATCCTACCGAAACAGCTGGTCTTTATTTGGGGTAAATCAGAATAATTTAATTGATCACAGCTGTATGATAATTACTCTTCAACATGAGATTTAATGTGATTGGTTAATTCTGAACACAGACACATCCCCAATTATAAAAAGGGTTAGCTTTTTAAAATATTTCTGATAGTAATTCCACATTGGTGGTGCATGGTGGTTTAGTGGTTAGCACGTTCGCCTCACCCCTCCAAAGTCGGGGGTTCGATTCCTGCTGTGGCCCTGTGTGTGTGGAGTTTCCATGTTCTCCCCGTGCTGCGGGGGTTTCCTTTTGGCATCCTGCCTTGTGCCCTATGCTCCCTGGGATAGGCTCCAGGTTTCCCCGTGAGCCTGAAGGAAGGATAAGTGGTATAGAAGATGGATGGATGGAATTCTAAATTGAGAGTGGAAAAAATTCTGACATGATTTAGCTTGATTTAATTTTTTTTTACCTCACAAATACCTGTATCCATTTATATCCATTGTATGAATAATCCTCAAAGCATTCATGTATTTTTGTTCTGTCTTATACAGCTATGTTTTCTTGTAAATATTTGTTCCAATTGACAAAGAACATCCATCCATCCATCCATCCATCCATCCATCTTCAACAGCTTACTCCTTTTCAGGGTCACGGGGAACCTGGAGCCTATCCCAGGGATGATCGAGCACAAGGCGGGGTACACCCTGGACAGGGTGCCAGTCAGTCGCAGGGCACAATCACATACACATTCATACACACATTCATACACTACGGACACTTTAGACATGCCAATCAGCCTAACATGCATGTCTTTGGACTGGGGGAGGAACAAAGAACATCAGATAGAAAATTTTAATTTAAATATGTCGACATTTATTTTTGTATATTTGGTTGTTGAGTAGTGTACTATAACGCACATTCAGATAATCGAAATCTTAATTAAATAGCTGATACATGGGGGATTTCAGACCTTGCTGTTATTTGAAAACAGGCCTCACTTTCAGTTAATGTCATCAAAAAAAAAATTTTCACAGTGAAGATGCTCAAGGTTCAGCTGTAAGGAAACATGACAATAAATATTTCAAATACAAAAATGAATTATGGTTATTTTTATTCAGCCAACAATGGATTAAAAACAACTATGCAAACGGGAGTTACTGTACTTTTATGATTTTTAGGAGTGGCATGTTGGTACGGAAATATATTTTAATAACCCATAAAAGTTTGACGCTTAACTTATAAACGTGATGACGCTGAGCCATAAATGTTAATATTTTACATACAGCATTGCTTATTAATATTTAAATATTGCATGTTGATTATAAACCAGCACTCCGGAAAGTTTTCTGTTTTTAATTACTTGCTTTTTCTCTGTCAGAGGAATCGGTACAGACCGAACTGTCCTCTTCAACTGCAGATGCCAATTCAGCAACATCTGCCAATTCAACACCTTTTAAATCCAAGGTATCTGCTGCATCAACCTCAAGACAATACACATCGGTTGAATTAACTGGTCGCTCTCCTTCTTCACTAGCACCGGACCAAACAAGCCAGCGATCATCAGCATTTTCGACCACAGATGAAACCGTGGCTTCATTTTCAATAACTGAACACAACTCCACAACCACACTACCAATGTTCAGAGGAAGTGCAACTGAAACATTTTCTATAACAGATGTACCCACAGAAATAAATCCTGTATCCTCAACTGAACATTCACCATCAACTACAGAGTCAGAGACAACATTAACAACTCTTACCAATAAAATTTCTGATTTGACAGTGACTACCACTTCAAGCACTAATGAATACACATCAATAGACAGAACTGAACAATCCAGTGGAACTTCAGAAGTATCAAGAATGACAAGTCAACAGTCCCTAGTATCTTTTTCCACAACTTCAACAGTTCCGTCAGTTCCAACAACGGGAACAAGAGAATTCATAACAACAACCACAGTGACACCAACAACAGAAAACACAATCCAAACAAATCCCATAGTGCCTACAATAGAAGAATCTGCACATCCCACATCAGTCAGTTCTGAAACTACAGAAACAACCTCAACAGAGTTTATATCAAGTACAATAACTTCAGCAGCACTGGACCAAACAAGCCAGCAATCATCAGATTTTCCAACAACAGAATTTGGATTCACAACAGTAGTTACACCAGCAACAGAAAGCACAATCCAAACAAGTCCCATAGTGTCTACAACAGAGGAATCTGCACATCCTACTGTATTCTCCTCAACTGAAGATGTCCATTCATCACCATCCAACTACTCAACATCCATGCCCTTTACACCTCATCCATCAGTCAGTTCTGAACCTACAGAAGCAAGCTCAACAGAGTACACATCAAATAAAATAACTGGACAATCTTCTGAAACTTCACTAGTACCAGACCAAACAAGCCAGCAATCATCAGCATTTCCAACCACAGATGAAACCATGGCTTCATTTTCAACAACTCAAAACAACTCCATTACTACACTTCCAATGTTCACAGGAAGTGTAACTGAGACATTTCCTACTACAGATGTATCCACACAAATAACTCATATGTCCTCTACTGAAGGTACACAGTCACCATCAACTGCAGAGTCAGCATCAACATTAACATCTCTTACCAATATAATTTCTGATTCGGCAGTGACTACCACTACAAGCACGAATGAATACACATCAGTAGACAGAACTGAACAATCCAGTGGAACTTCAGAAGTGTCAAGAATGACAAGTCAACAGACAATAGTATCTTCTTCCACATCTGTAACTGTTCCATCATTTCCAACAACAGAATTTGGATTCCCAACTGTAGTGACACCAACAACAGGAAGCACATTCCAAACAAGTGCCATACTGCCTGCAACAGAAGAAACAGCACATCCCACTGTATTCTCCTCCACAAGAGATGTCCCTTCAACACTATCCACCTTCTCAACATCCATGCCCTTAACACCTCATCCATCAGTCAGTTCTGAAACTACAGGAACAACCTCAACAGAGTTTACATCAAGTAAAATAACAGGACAGCCTTCTGAAACTTCACTATCACCCGAACAAACAAGCCAGCAATCATCAGCATTTCCAACCACAGATGAAATCATGGCTTCATTTTCAACAACTGATGTATCCACACAAATAACTCATATGTCCTTTACTGAAGGTACACATTCACCATCAACTGCAGAGTCAGCATCATCTTTAACATCTCCTACCAGTATATTTTCTGACTCTGCAGTGTCCATCACCTCAAGCACCAATATATACACATCATTAGGCATTACTGAACAATCCAGTGAAACTTCAGAAGTCTCAAGAATGACTAGTCAACAAACCACAATGTCTTCTTCCACATCTGTAACTGTTCCTTCAACAGTAGTTACACCAGCAACAGAAAGCACAATCCAAACAAGTCCCATAGTGTCTACAACAGAGGAATCTGCACATCCTACTGTATTCTCCTCAACTGAAGATGTCCATTCAACACTATCCAACTACTCAACATCCATGCCCTTAACACCTCATCCATCAGTCAGTTCTGAAACTACAGAAACAACCTCAACAGAGTACACAGCAAGTAAAATAACGGGACAGCCTTCTGAAACTTCAGCAGCACCAGAACAAACAACCCAACAATCATCAGCATTTCCAAGCACAAATGACCACATGGCTTCATTGGTGACAACAGCCAGAGATAGCACAATCCAAACAAATCCCATAGTGTCTACAACAGAACAATCTGCACATCCCACTGTGTTCTCCTCAACAGGAGATGTTCATTCAACACTATCCACCTTCTCATCATCCATGCCCTTAACGCCTCATGCATCAGTCAGTTCTGAACCTACAGAAGCAAGCTCAACAGAGTACACATCAAGTAAAATAACTGGACAATCTTCTGAAACTTCACTAGCACCGGACCAAACAAGCCAGCAATCATCAGCATTTCCAACCACAGATGAAACCATGGCTTCATTTTCAACAACTGAAAACAACTCCATTACTACACTTCCAATGTTCACAGGAAGTGTAACTGAAACATTTCCTACAACAGATGTATCCACACAAATAACTCATATGTCCTCTACTGAAGGTACACAGTCACCATCAACTGCAGAGTCAGCATCAACTTTAACATCTCCTACCAATATAATTTCTGATTCGGCAGTGACTACCACTACAAGCACTAATGAATACACATCAATAGACAGAACTGAACAATCCAGTGGAACTTCAGAAGTGTCAATAATGACAAGACAACAGACAATAGTATCTTCTTCCACATCTGTAACTGTTCCATCATTTCCAACAACAGAATTTGGATTCACAACAGTAGTTACACCAGCAACAGAAAGCACAATCCAAACAAGTCCCATATTGTCTGCAACAGAAGAAACAGCACATCCCACTGTATTCTCCTCCACAAGAGATGTCCCTTCAACACTATCCACCTTCTCAACATCCATGCCCTTAACACCTCATCCATCAGTCAGTTCTGAAACTACAGAAACAACCTCAACCGAGTACACAGCAAGTAAAATAACGGGACAGCCTTCTGAAACTTCACTATCACCCGAACAAACAAGCCAGCAATCATCAGCATTTCCAACCACAGACGAAACCATGGCTTCATTTTCAACAACTGATGTATCCACACAAATAACTCATATGTCCTCTACTGAAGGTACACATTCACCATCAACTACAGAGTCAGCATCAACTTTAACATCTCCTACCAGTATATTTTCTGACTCTGCAGTGTCCATCACCTCAAGCACCAATATATACACATCAATAGGCATTACTGAACAATCCAGTGAAACTTCAGAAGTCTCAAGAATGACTAGTCAACAGACAATAGTGTCTTCTTCCACATCTGTAACTGTTCCTTCAACAGTAGTTACACCAGCAACAGAAAGCACAATCCAAACAAGTCCCATAGTGTCTACAACAGAGGAATCTGCACATCCTACTGTATTCTCCTCAACTGAAGATGTCCATTCAACACCATCCAACTACTCAACATCCATGCCCTTTACACCTCATCCATCAGTCAGTTCTGAAACTACAGAAACAACCTCAACAGAGTACACAGCAAGTAAAATAACGGGACAGCCTTCTGAAACTTCAGCAGCACCAGAACAAACAACCCAACAATCATCAGCATTTCCAAGCACAAATGACCACATGGCTTCATTAGTGACAACAGTCAGAGATAGCACAATCCAAACAAATCCCATAGTGTCTACAACAGAAGAATCTGCACATCCCACTGTGTTCTCCTCAACAGGAGATGTTCATTCAACACTATCCACCTTCTCATCATCCATGCCCTTAACACCTCATGCATCAGTCAGTTCTGAACCTACAGAAGCAAGCTCAACAGAGTACACATCAAATAAAATAACTGGACAATCTTCTGAAACTTCACTAGTACCAGACCAAACAAGCCAGCAATCATCAGCATTTCCAACCACAGATGAAACCATGGCTTCATTTTCAACAACTCAAAACAACTCCATTACTACACTTCCAATGTTCACAGGAAGTGTAACTGAGACATTTCCTACTACAGATGTATCCACACAAATAACTCATATGTCCTCTACTGAAGGTACACAGTCACCATCAACTGCAGAGTCAGCATCAACATTAACATCTCTTACCAATATAATTTCTGATTCGGCAGTGACTACCACTACAAGCACGAATGAATACACATCAGTAGACAGAACTGAACAATCCAGTGGAACTTCAGAAGTGTCAAGAATGACAAGTCAACAGACAATAGTATCTTCTTCCACATCTGTAACTGTTCCATCATTTCCAACAACAGAATTTGGATTCCCAACTGTAGTGACACCAACAACAGGAAGCACATTCCAAACAAGTGCCATACTGCCTACAACAGAAGAAACAGCACATCCCACTGTATTCTCCTCCACAAGAGATGTCCCTTCAACACTATCCACCTTCTCAACATCCATGCCCTTAACACCTCATCCATCAGTCAGTTCTGAAACTACAGAAACAACCTCAACAGAGTACACAGCAAGTAAAATAACGGGACAGCCTTTTGAAACTTCAGCAGCACCCGAACAAACAAGCCAGCAATCATCAGCATTTCCAACCACAGAGGAAACCATGGCTTCATTTTCAACAACTGAACAGAACTCCTCAACCAAATTCCCAGTATCTGCTTCCACAGATGCAACACCAGCATTCATATTCACAACAGTAAGGACAGTGACAACAGAAACAACAATCCAAACAAGTTCAATAGATTCTTCAACAGAGGAATCATTTCAGACCTTGTTCTCTTCAACTAAACAAGTCCATCCAACACAACCCATGACCTTGTCACCTCTTCCACCAGTTACGTCTGAAACTACAGAAGCAAGCTCAACAAATAATGTCCATTCAACACTGTCCATCAACTCAACACCTCTTACATCAGTCACTTCTGTACCTGAGGTATCTGCCACAGCAAGCTCCACAGAGCACACTTCAAGTATAACAACTGGACAGTCTTCTGAGTCTTCAACAGCACCAGACCAAACAAGTCAGCAATCAACAACACTTCCAAGCACAGATACCTTCACAACCAAACTACCAAGCTTCACCGGAAGTTCAACTATATCATTTCCCATGACAGACACAAATAATACTTCGATTTCTACACAACCCACTCACTTCACTTCCAAAAATCTGTCATCTTCCTCTTCTGAATCAATCAAATCAACTGTTGTACCTAGTCCTGGATATACAGCAATAGAAACGCTTTCGCCACCAATCAGTTTCAGCTCCACAACTCTGAAAATGTCGACAATAGGCCCAACCCGTACAACTTTACCTTCATCAACTACGAAACACTCCTCCACAGCTCTGTCCTCTATCATCAGTGCAACTTCTTTTTTCAGATCTACAGCTGAACAAGACAAACAATCCACAAAAGTATCTTCTACTAGCTCGCAAAATTCTGTATCAGCAAGTGAATCTTCTCTATCAACTATCACTACTGTCACCATGAATAGCTGTACAGATTGCCAGTGTAATGGTGCACCATGTTTTTTCAACATGACTTCTGGGTTGTGCAAATGCAACTGCAGTGATTACACTTATGGTGATTCGTGTAATTTAGCAGCTAACACAAGACCTGTTATATTATGTAAGTATATAATTCCCTTTAACTTAACAGTAGTTTTTTTGTTTATTGTGATAATTTATTTCATATAACTCGCTTTTTCCCTTTTATGTGTGAATAAATAAGTGAAATACCTCAAATAAATTAATTCATATAACAATGAAAACATTTATTGCAGCTGAGGAGAGACCTACAAGAAAGGCAAACATTTCTTTGAGACTTATACAGGAATATAATCCTGACTTTGAGCTTTTGAGCTCTGAGGCATCCAAAAAGATGATTTCAGTCTTATCACGTGAGGTATGTAGATTAATTTCTCTGTAGTTAGTTAGTTTTAGAGATCACTGTTGGATCTATGTTTTTTTTCAACTGGTCTTTATTGTTATTGCAGATTTCTGAAATTTGCAGAAGAGCAGATCCACAAAACTTTAGAGATGTAAAGATTATCGGACTACTGTAAGTTCTCCTGAGGGAGGTTTCCTTCAGACATAGTGCAGTACTCACTTTTGCTCAGTTCCTTGCCAAATACCAATAGAAAAGTCATCACTAAAACTTCCTGCTACATCATGCTATTGCTGGATTTAAGACACCGAGTTGAGTGCTCTAAACATTTATGTTCGGCTAAATTTATTATTGGTAAATCTACAGTATCAAATTAATGAACATCAGCACACTGACCTACCAGGACATTCATTGCATCGCACAGACTTCACTCAACACTTTTTACATTTTTTTTACTGGGTTACATTTGCTACTGGGTTACATACTGCTACTACTGTAGTTATATTAGTAATAAAGCATATTTATTAAATACACTTTCTTCATTATATCTACGTATACGTATCTACAAACATGGTATGTTATACCTTGTACTTTGTTCGTCTAGATCGTCTTTGTTGTTGTAGCGCTATAACCTAGTAATTTCACTCATCTTGTATACCTTTAATCCTGAAGCTGTGTATATTGTGTAAAGTCTAAATCTAAATCTAATTCTAGTGTGTAAAATCTAAATCGAGTGTAGTCCAGTGTACTTTAGAACATCCACATGGCCTATGGTCAGCTTTGCTGAGGAAAACGTGCTATATAAATAAATTTTACTTACTTACTTACTATCAGTTGTGTCATCAGCAGCTAATTTCCTAGGGGAGCATGTAAAAACTTGAGAGTAGAAAAGTGAAAAAATGATCGGCATTATGAGGAGTGTCACTTGGACATTTATGAAGTGGAAATATGGGTCTCACTAACTGCATTCTCCAGATTTTACACAATGAGTGCAGCTTCATTACAGCCCAAATGCTCTGTGGTGTGTTTCAGTTATTCTCATCCTCAACAGAGTACAGTATCAGAACACTGAGTGATTCTCATCCTTGATAAAGTATGATATTAGAAATATTTATGAATGCAGTCTGTCTGCTGTGTTATGTACCTTTGTGATGATTGTGGATGTAGGGCCTCCAGTAATTCCAAATTAAACTGGCAGTCTAGAACAAAATCAAGTAGAACAGAAAAGTAGAACAGTTTACTGTGGGTCTACAACTGAATGAAGGATCACCAGGACACCCGGGTCAATTGGGACCTTTAACAGGTTAGGTGTCATGATCACAATGTCTTTGCTATCAGTCCTTATCAAATAAACAAGCAAACAAAACATAAATACTAAAAACTAGTTCAGAAGGAAACCACCCTGTCAGGGTGCATAACCTTCCATTTTTTCCCCTCATATGTTTATTGTAAATCTCAGCGTTGACCTGTTTAATCCAAACATAATATTTTTCCCCAGGCCTGGAAGCATCATCGTCAAAAGCATTGCACAATACAACTATCCCAACAACCAATCACAAATAGATTTTCTCAACAAGGATCTAGAAACATCTCTAACAAATGTATTTAGTAATTCAGATTTGCTTAAATGTTTAAGTGAAGCACTTGGAAATGTTTCTGTTCAGGATACAGAAGTTCTAATGCAGACAGCTGAAATAGCAAGTAA